>PVJC01014841.1:0-35902 GCA_004026665.1 Murina feae
GGGGCAGGCCCCCAGCAGGTAGACACACACAGGAGGACTGCTCCGAGCCTCTGATGCGGCTGGGGGCAGGTCCCCAGTGGTGACACACACACCTACACACACACACACACACACAAAAGGCGCCTGGCAGACTGGGGCCATCATAGGACATCCACTGAGGGGTCCCAGACTGTGAGAGGGCACAGGCCGGGCTGAGGGACTCCCTCCACCCCGAGTGCACAAATTTTTGTGCACCGGGCCCCTAGTATATGTATATATGTATATGTATGTATATAGTGCAACAGAATTTTAATTCTAGTTAGTTTTTTTGTGCCATGAGATGAAAAAGGTTGAAAATTAGCTGTGCTAGGTTAACAACTTTAATGACTGAGATTTTTTTTCAATAAATGAATTTTTTTCTAATCTTGAGATAAAAGAAAACTTTTACATGAAATACACTATGATTGTTTATCTGTCTCACTAATTATCAAATATGATATAGTCAAATAAACTAAATAGAGATGCAGAGCCAGTAACAACAGAGACGTAATCTCAGTGGCTTTCCCTTACTGCCATGAGTTATCAGGGTATTAAAAACAATTTCAACATGGAATTATTCAAAAATTTTGATAACATTTGAAAGCTTTCAATTAAATATATAAATTTGCTGAAATGAAGAAATATTTCCAGTATAGAGAGGATGGAACTGATAAATCAGTGCTGCTTTCTCTTCAACATGAGATTGAAAATGATGACCGTTTTTCTGAGCTTCAGAAACAAAGAACTCTGCTAAATGAAATGCATCCTTCACAGCGTTGGGTGCGTGGAAAACGCCATTAAATAACCCCTACTCGTAAGGAGATTTCTCTGGATGCCGCTGGACCCCATACACTGGATACTTGTGCGCTTCCATTGTTGAAATAAACTCAATCTTGCCTTCAGTATTTGCAGTTGGTACATTGAAAAACGCCTTTAACTTTTCATTCTTCGTAAAATTCATCTTGGAGAGGCTCCACTTGTGGAAATTTGCTCTGATTCTAAGGACAGCATTAAGTCAGCAGGAAAATACTGGAACATTCTGCTCTGCGATATACCTTCAGTGAAGTTCAGTGGCATTGTGATTCCTTCAGTATTTGAGGGCGTTAATAATAACTCTCCACTGACCAGTACGAAGGCTCTTCAAATCCAAGGCATGTGCCCACACAGGAAAGTAGTCTCCATCATCAAAACTCTGTGTGGCAAGGCTGTAAGATATTTCAGCCGTCTGGGCATCACCTGCCTTCTTGAGGTTAATGCTTTCTCCAGGGAAGAGGACCTCATTAATGGATTGGAAAAGCTTTATATACTCTTCATCTGTAAGATCAAGCCTTACTGATGCAACTCTTGTACCTGAAGACTCCAAATACTTTACATAAGATGCAGCAAAAAGGTTTTTCGTTTCCTTAGTATTACACTTTTGCATTAATATTCTGATGATGGGTTTTTGGGTGGAGGCAGGGGCAGCGGACAGCCGGAGGGTTACCGCTGCACACAGCAGCAGACCCAGCGCGTACAGCAGGTGTCCCGGGCTCGCCATGGCACCTGGCACGACTGCCTTCCACCGTCTTTCAAAGGCTCATTACTCAGTTTCATGGCCATTTTTGTTTGATCTGAACACCCAACCATTTCTTCTCTCCCATATTGTTTTGAAGGAAATCTCAGACATGTAATATCATCTAAAAAGATTTTAGGATGTATATCTTAAGAAATGAGAACTTAAAAATTTAGACATATACGTATACACACACAGATATTTTTACAATATATCTGTTTGATTCAGGATCCACATAATTAATTTAAGAGTCTTTTGATGTATAGGCTTCCCTCAATCTCTGTCTTTCTGTTTCTCTTGGAATTTGTTTGACCATACTAGCCTTATTTTGTTCTGTAGTTTCTCTCTAATCTAGATTTTGCTGTCTTGTGTCCCTTAGGTGTACAACTTTTCTCTCTTGTGTTTCCTGTGAATTGGTGGCTGATTAAGGATTGACCAGATTAGTATTGATTTTTTTAAAGTGCCTTCCATCCCCATCAGGAGCATGTAATGTCTGGTTGTGTTTCAGTTTGGGGATGTTAGCAGCTACTGATGATCAATGCCTAGATCTGTTAATTCACTAAAAGTTGGAAAATTGTAGTATCTATTTCTGTCATTCTGTCCCCTTATTTTTAAATCAAAACTGATCAGGAAATAAATTTTATTTAAGTAATTTAATGGCTTTAAGTTATTTTATTTTGAATTAATATTAGTACTTAGTATTCTTTCTCTATGGCTTTGTAGCAGTAATTAAAATATAGTACATGATTTGGTGTTGATGTGCAATTTACTATTAATGTAGTTTATTACTGCAGAATGACTCCAGACCATATACTTAATCTAGTTAGGAAGTTGTCATAGAGTGCTTACTGATGGTTATTTCCCAGCTAGAAATACAAATTAGGGATAAATATATGTTCTAATTAGTATGTAACTTCTCTACTTGTATAATATTATAAAGTACTGTTTTAAAGTCTTATTCACTTCTGTAAATTATTTTTAAAATGAGCTATGTGTTGGATTTTCTAAAAATCAGTTCTAGGCTTGATTTGGAATTGGGAGTAATAAAATCTAAAATATGTCTGTTTAGTATAGTTAGCTTTAGTGTTACTTATTGAAGACCTGAGTTTCAAAATTGTGCAGTTTTTTGGTAAAATTATAGAAGAGGCTTGGAAGATAATTTGATTTTTTTTTCAGTTTTCTAATTTACAGTATGTCCTATTGCATAACTTCTGCCTTTACATTTGAGTATTTTCCAAAGGGTCTGGTAACCACTTTGAGGACCTTCCAAATAGTTCTCTATTAATATTTATAATATGACAATATTTTATTTTTGGAAATAATTTATTTGTTTTGGGGGAAAAACCCCCATTCCTCGTAGGTATTTCATCAAGCAAGCAACTGAAGCTGGAGCACTATAAAGTGTTTTAAAGCCTAGGGTTTGACCAGCTTAGGTGAGCTCAATAAGAATATCTGTGGTGGGGTTAATAGGGGAGATTTTCTTCAACAGTCCAGATAACTGACTTCTTTCCCCTCATGTTCTTACTACTCCCTTTCTTCTCTACTTTCTTCAGATCTTGTTCAAGCTCAGTGTGCTCTTTAGTCAAAGCTAATCAGTATAGTTGAATATAATCTTCAGATACATCTGCAGTGGAATAAACCTGATTTTTGCTTTTCTTTGGGGGATTTTGAAGGTCTGCCTTCCAGATGAACTTAGACCTGTAATCATTTAAGTGGACATAGAAGAGAAATTAAAGTGTTAGATCAGGAAATAAAATTCAAAAGTTTCAGCATTTTGCCAGATGAGAGTCTTAATCAAGTTTTTGGTTTTTTAAGCAAGTTATCTTTTAGGTAACTCTTTAGAAAATGATGGTATAATACATCTCTTAAATGAATAGCAGTTTTGTTTTCTGAGCCTTCATCTTGCTGCTAATACAAGCTGGGCAAAAGTAGGTTTACAGTTATTCATATATAAAATAATACAATAATTAAGAAATAATAAGAATAAACTCTGTTTCATGTACTTACAACTTCAAACCTACTTTTGCCCATCCTGTACTTTGTTAGATCCAACTCAGGGCTAGAGTGATCCAGTTGAGGTGCTTGTACAATAGAAATGAATGTTACATTCTTGCCCTGTTTGATTCAGATTGCTTCATGTAGAATACATCATTTACTCCAATTCAGCAGTGTTTTGAGTGAGACTCTGGGGCAACAGCAGTAAACCAGGCAGACAAGGGGTCCCCATCCTTGAGAGCTTACATATTGCTGAAATTATGCACAGAATTCCCAAGGTGGAATAGTGAGGGAAATTCCACATAAGGTTCCATTTTGACCAGCTGTCCAGAGCTGCTTCTACCTTTGAGTAGAGAGAGAAGAATACAAGCCGAGTCTTAACATTTTATAACACAACATTATCTTCGTTGGCTTGGAGTTTGGTATGTAGAAACTAATGGTTCTTTTTTTCAGTAAATAAGAAACCTAGTAGTAATTTCTACCTGTTGTTATTTTCTCTTTTTATTCTAAGATTTTGTGCTAAGTTGCAGGTTTTTCTTAGTTTAGGTTTTCTGAAATAATATTTATTTTCTTCTCTCTCTCTCTTTATTGTTGGCTGGTAGGATTAAAATTTATTCCGATATTATTTGGTTGATCATTAGCTACTTCCAGATCTCTGGGAAGTAGCTAAATGTAAACATGGTTACTACATATTATGTATTCTTATTTTATTTTCATTTGTTTGGGGTTTTTTTGTTTTGTTTTCCTTTGTTTTTCAAGATAATCTCAATTTCAAGTATTTTGTTCCATTTTGTGGACACTTGGTTTTTTGAGTTTTCAAATCTGTTTTTATTTTACGAATGAAGAGTCATATTCTGCTTAAAAGTCCAAGAGGCATTTTTCCAAGATACAGGCTCAGAGATAACTCAAAATTTCTGACACTTAGTTTTTAATTTAGATAATAATGGTCCTTTAGGTCAGTGCCCTTTAACTTGAGTCCTTGGATTCTAATGAGCTTTAGGGAGGTGGTTTGTGAATCTCCTGCAATGATAATGCCAAACTTTGTAGATATGTAGATGCATGCCCTATTCTCAAGAGAGCCTCATTGTTTTCATCAGAATGCTAAAGGGCTTGGCAACTGCAACAAAGGTTAATAACCAGTGTTTTATGTACAAATGGGATTTTAATGAATAGGGGTAACAATTTTTCCCTTTGCAGAAAGGAGATTGTCCAGATGTTTGTTATTATTGGAGTAGTGAGCTCTTAAATTATTTGAAGTGTTTTCTTGAGCCAGCTTAGATTATATAGAAGTCAATTCAAAATAGCTTTATTATTTTTTTATGTGATCTTCAAACATCACACTTTAACCTGTGAGTTCTTGTATTTACCCCATATGGGCTGAATTGTGTGCTCTTCCCTGTTTCATGTATTGAAGGCCTAACTCCTAGTACCTTGGAATGTGACTGAATTTGGACAGAGAGAGGGTGGACTCTAATTTAATCTACCTGGTGCCTTTGGTAGAAGAGAAAATTTGAACACAAAAGATAGATACAAGGGGCATACAAGAACAGAGGGAAAAAGTGAGGCTACAGTGAGAAGGCAGCCACATGCAAGCCCAGGAAAAAGACCTCAGGGAAAAACCAAAACTTGATGATACTTTGATCATGGACTTTTAGTCTCCATAACTGTGAGAAATAACTCCTGTTCTTCAAGCCACCCTAGCAAAATAATACACTCAGAATAAAGTAGCAGTTGGGTGACAATAAAGAGTATAGCAAGGTAACTTAACTGTTTTTCTTTGTTCCTCAGTACTGGGTCATATGATAAAATGTTGTGGATAGCTTTACATAATCTAGTATCTGAAAGAGATGGTTTGACCCATGAAATTAATTCCTATTCTTATTGGTCTTTATTGATTTATTTATCATTTTACAGTTTTCCATTTGCCTGTGGTTATATTTTGTCTTCTGGACTCTAGCATTTCTCATGCTGTGGGACTGATTTTTATAAATAAGTCTTTTATAAATCAATAGCAGAACAGTGTCTCTGTATATTCTCCCATGTGTGTTCTGTACAGTCATTCCAGCCCAGTCTGGTTCTCTGGTACTGTCACCTGTCCTCACACCTCTTCCAGACTGTCAATTTTTGACATTACAAGCATCCTTTGGAGCTATTGTGAGTTGGGTTCCAAACAACTGCAATAAAGCGAGTATCATAATAAAGCGAGTTGTAATCAAATGGTGGGGGAGGGGCTTGCCTTCAATTTGTAAGAAGCATAATAAAGCAGAGCGCAATAAAACGAGATATGCCTGTATATTTAGTTTTTGAAGTTTCTTTTTGTCAAAAATAAATTTGAATATTTCTAGTGATGTCTGCTTCTGTTTCTAAATTCATTCAATAAACTGGAAACTTTGTGATTTGAAAATGAATGAAAAGCTAAGGGATGAATGTATATTTGTCAAATTTGCCACGAGGGCAGGAATTCCAGTTTCGTTCATGCTGAAGCCCAAGGATCTAGCACAGTCAGTACCTGACACTCAGCAAGATGTTAAATATTTGATAAACACTATGTTAATTTTAAATACAGTATCATTCCAGGCATCCAAAATTGAGCACATAGCCCAAATTCTGCTTCCTGTCACATTGAGGTTCCTCAGGCTTCATTTATGATATTAAGGATTACCTTGCTGAGGAGTACCCTCCTCCTTTTCCTCATCTGCTTCCTTCATTGCGTAGTAGGTAAGAGATGGCCTTTGGCTCCTACCACATGCGCACCTGGATGTGCTTGCTGTGTGATCCTGGCAAGTTCCTCAACTTCCCTCTGCTTTGGTTTCTTCATGTACAGTTGGAGATAGAGTATGCACTTCTTAAGTTGTTTTGGGGGGAAGATTATAAGCTTAGAACAGTGCCTGGCACGTGGTAAGCATCTTAGAGCTGTTAAAGTTATTATTCTAGTGTGGAAATAGCTATTCTGTTCTCACTTGTTTGTATCTGGTATCTTTTATCTCTAATTCTACCTTGGCTTCTTTCCCTAGATACAAAACTATTCTCTTTAAAGAACAAAACTTTGCCATAAAACTGACATAATTTTCTTGGTGGTAACCATGTAAGTTAGCACTATGCTTTTGGAGAGTGCTTGGGCAAGATATATCCAGTCATAAAAATACTTAACAGTATGACTCAGGAATTCCACTTCTGAGAAACTTCTAAGGATATATACCCTTAAATACATAAGAGATTAATCCATGAAGATGTTACATTATAATGTCCAGGGTTGGAGAGAATGCCTTAATAAGTTTTTACACTTCTATGGTTGGTGGGTTTGAAAATCATGTAAGAACATGTAAAATACTACTTTATGAAAAGTACAGCATTGTATGTACAACATGATTATAACCATGTTAAAGTAAATACATACATCTAGGAATTTCCAGAGGGTAAGATTTATAAGGGTTCTCTTAAACCCATGACTTCTTTTTAGATTCTAGTTTTATGCAAAGCCGGTTCTAAAGTCCCAAAGTTTACCCTGAATTGAGATTTCTTTATATCTTGTTATAATTATATCTTTTATATTTGGCTTTAGGAATTCCAGATTTAGTCATAGTCTACAGAATGGAATGGCTGTGAGGTACAAAGGTGGAGATAAACCTGTGTACTCATGGAGTTGTTTTATATGAGAGATAAACTACCCTCCCCCCAAGTACACAAACCCCCCACTATGTCATTATTTTTCTTTTTTGTCCAACAACATGACACTTTGGGCTTCTTAGTGTCTAGTTTTCTGCAATATAGATTTTTTTCACATTTATCCCTTGGATATACTAATTTTAACTCTAATAGTCAAATTGGCTTTGGTAAGTTCTAAAAACAGGTCCCAAAGCAGCAATTTTTTGTCTTGTTTTCTGTTGATACTTATTTCATTTCAAGTGGTAATTCTTAACAAAGTGTACACCTTGACCAGCCAGTACATGGACTGCTACTTGAGTCTTGGCTCAACAGATGTTAGAGGAATGTGGTAGAAGGAAGAGTAATTAATTACTGAACAGCTGGGTGCAGTCAGGACTGTGGTTTAGGTTTTATTTCTTTGGCAAACATCGTGAGTCCTATTTCTAAAGTAATTCTCCCACCCCATCCTCCCACCCAGAATTGCTGACAAAAGTCTTAACTTGTCCAATCTTTTGTCTGCATTGGTACTGCAAGCAAACTGTTTTATTTGGAGCCTTAATAGTTGTTAACCTGAATTTTGACTTTATCTTTTTTTCTTTGATAAGCCATTTAAAATTCAGGTACATATAATGGTGCTAATGAGCTAGGCTATACTCAGTTAGGTATTTGGTTTAAGATCTAGGCACCCGCCCTGGTCAGGGTAGCTCAGTTGGTTAGAGCATCATCCCCATACACCAAGGTTTAGGTTTGATCCCTGGTCAGGGCACATACAAAAATCAAACAATGAATGCTAATATTCTCTCTCTTACTTTTTTCCTCCCTTCTTCTCTCCCTCCTCCCTTTCTCTCTCTCTAAAAATAAAATAAATTAAAAAAGACCAAGGCATCTAACCCCAGAGTGTGTGTATGTTGGCAGACAAGCAGTGTGGTATTGCACTGACACTGTAGAGTTAGTAGCCGTTCTCTTATTTTTCATGTCAGTCTATATTTGGCACCTAATGGATGTTTGAACTGTGTTCATAGCTAGTATTAAATCTTTAACATTTATTCCCTGGGAGAGATGACATCCTTATGTCCGAGTTACATTTTGGTCAAATAGGGCATATGTTAAAGCTCTGATCAGTTCTTTGAAAGTACTGCATGTCATTTACAAGTGATGTAAAAAATTGCTATTGCCTTAAATATATGTAACTTTGCATAAAATATATATGGAAGAACAATTGGTATCAAAGTTGAAAGAAGCATCAGCTCAAGGAAGTAACAATTTCCTATGTGAAAGGGTAAAGTTTTTATTTTCCTTTGTTTTCTGTAAGAAATTATCAGGAATGCGGACTATCTCAAAATCTGGAGGCAGAATTTTCTTAGTAATAATATACTTCTCAAAATATATTAATGATTTGGAGGGGGTCCTAAACTTTTTTTATTGGGTTTTGTTTGGATTTTGATGTTCATTTTAGCCGGGGTTGTCAAACTGTAGATGTTTCATCTGCTTAGGTAGCAATAAATTGTGATAGCCAGATTTTTTAGAGCATTTGGCATTATGTCACAGGAACAGTAGGAAAAACTTTGTAAACTACTGGGTTAACATAGACAGACATGGTAAATTGAACCAAAATGAAATTCTTCAATATGTCTCTGTTCCCCAGCTGTTTGTTTAATCATTTGTACCAGCCTGAACAAGTGTTCTCTCCTTCAGGCCTCCTCCTTTCTCCCTGCTCCAAGAAGGAGAGTGGGAGACCGTGTAGACTAGCCTAATGTCCCTCGTTCCATATTTTGCAGCACCAGTAATTGTGTCAGGTATCACTTCTGTTGTGATCAAATAGAATTGTCATATTCTTTTTCAGTGTGTTTTAATATACTTTGTTGCCCATCAAGCTTATCATAACCTTTATTTTTTGGAAGTTAGCTTTGTTTGGTCTTTAATTATGACAGAATAGATGTTATAGGTAACCATGAAGCAATGTGCTGTACTTCAATATCATTGTGAATTCTCAGAATGATGAAAGCGGTGAGCATTGAGTTCTTAAAAAACCTTGCATGTATGTCTCCAAAGGCCATTCTCTCTATTACTCAGTATCTATTAACAGACAATAAAGGAGTTTCCCATTAAATTGTGTACTACTAACCATCCAGACCTCCTGAGGCAAAATTCAGAATTCCCATGAAATATCGGCTTTAGAGAATATTCCTTAAAAAGAAGAAAAAAAGTGAACTAACTCCTTGAAAAAATTCTGCCCCCAATGTTTTGGAGCTCAGTTTGATGAATAGCACCTTTTCTGACTTAGGCTGTGTTCTGCTGTTTTGTTAAGGTGCTTTGTTGAGGTTGGATGCACTCAGTCAGTGCTTAGAGGCCTATGGAGGGAAGGCTTTTCTAGTTCCTCTGCCTGTGTTCACACCCTCCTGATCTTGGCACTTTTTCCTACTTTACTAGCTATAGAAGCAGTTTTTACCTACTTTTATATAACTATGTATGGCTTCCTATGTGATTATGATATGTTTGCTATTTAATTCATAGTTCTGTGTAGAGATTTTATGTGGCACTTAAAAAATGGACCCAATTTAAGAAAAATGGACCCCGTTTGAAAGATAAAGGCTCTTCTGATAAAGGCTCTTTATCAGAGTTATTTAACTTTATTTAATAAATTTTATTTGTGTTGTAATCGAATCTAAGATTTTATATACTATTTTGTGGTGATTTTTTTTGCTTTTTGGGGGTGGGTTTTTTTTGTTTTTAGTTTTGTTTTTTTTTTTTGGTAGTTAGGAAAGTATAAATTCAGGAGATTCTTATCTAATTCATATCTTAATTCCACCACTAAAGTCAGAAGCTTTAGTTCTGTTATTTACTTCATCTACAAAAACCAGGATTTTGTTATCTGTACATTTTGCTGAAGTTGTTCGTCATTTCTGTAATGGTTCAGTGAAGAAAGCAGTCATAAGATGTCCTCTAGCAACTTTTCCGTTTGTAAAGAAATAGTGGATTTATTTACTGTGTGCTTTTCCCCTTTCTAAAGGTATCATGGGAAGGGTCTTTCAGGGACTCTTCTATTTTTATTACTCTGACATTTTGTAAATAAAGAGCAGCTGTTAATGCTAATAAATGATGACTACTTTTTTGGAATTAGCTGTCCAGTACTTTTAATGTATTAGAAAGACACAGAAAATGCCTTATCTTCTAAACTGTTTTGATAGGCAAGGCACCATAGACTCTGAGTGACAAATTAGAAAGCAGGCATCTATCTGCCTTTCATGTAGGCTTCCTGTTAGCTCAAAGGAATTCTGTCTTTTCCATTGCTCGTTGATCAGGTCCATCCTTTCTCAGACAACAGTTAGTATGCCTCTTTAGGCTTTGGGATTTATCCAAGCACTTTTTTCCCTAAGCAAAGTTAAATTCTCTCCCATGTCTTCATGTTGGGATTGTATACTATTTTATTTTAGTTAAAGAGTTTTTCCAGCTTTCTTGAGTTGAGATTAGAAGTTACAGACTAAAGGGAATGCTGGAATTATTTGAAAGCAGGATTTTGGAGGAAAGGTGTTCAAGTATTAATTGATTCATTGTTGTTTCTCACCTTATTCTTGGAAAGGATTTAAGGTAAGAGGTGCATACAGAGACTTTCTCCACAGCCAAGTTTTGTGAAAGAGTTCTAAAATTCACTTTCTCACCTTCCAGTCACTCTTCCACCAAGAACTGGGCTCTGTCCTACTCACAATGCAGGGCCTCACAGCGGGGTTGCCAGGGATCTCCTTCCCTAGCTGACTGGACACGGTTCTTTATTTGACCTTGCTGTAGGGTCTAAAAGTGTTTGCGCCTCCCTTTTATGCACACTTTTTCCCTGATTATAATGGTGATATACCAGTATGGTGAAATTTTTGGAAAAAGACATCTAATTTCTATCCAGAAAACCTTTTTCTCATTTAAATGTTTCTGTGACAACTGTCTTATTCCTTTCCTCCTATTCCCTTGTGTTAATCTCTTTACTAGGTAGCAATAACTAAAAATCATCCCAAAAAGGCAGCTTCTGCTTCCCCCTGCTCCAGGTCTGCTCAGCTACCTTTGTTACCATCTCACTAAAAGGTGCTGCTCTCCATCTAGCTGCTGAAGCCATAAGACGACGACTCAACCTTTACTCCTCTCCTTCAATCTCCATTTATAATTAGTAGCTAAAGTCCTGCCTGTTCTTTCTTACTAATTCCTTTATTTGTCCTTTTCACACCTTAGCTTAGACTCTGGTTCTTTCTCACCTACCTCAGTTTTCCAAAAGCACTGTCTGCTTCGAACCTCTTAGGAATTCATTTATCTCCCTTTAGCGCTTATTTGGCTTTGAAAATCAAGGCTTCTCTGACCTCTTTCTACACCCTCAAGACTAAACTTGGTGCTGATAGTCTCCTCTCCTCTTCTCACACACTCCTCCCTTCTCTGCATTCCACCATTTAGCCCCTCACCCCCCAAGTCTCCCAGCATCCATACTATCCTTGTTAACACATAACCACATTCTGTTGTAATCGCCTATTTACTTTTCTGTTTCCTTAAAAGCAGCTTTTAGATCTTATTCATAATTGTACAGTAGTATCCAGCACAGAATGTTTAGTAAATTTTTCATAATAAATGGATAGAAGGAAATGGGAGGCCGTTAATACGAAAAAATTTTAAAGCTGTTAGGTTAATTTTATGGTTCTGGATGCCTTAAAATTTGTATCTTAAAGTGATATGATTGGCCTTTGTTCACCTGTTCCCGTGATAATGGTTCTGTGACCGAGCTCCCAGAGTGTGAAGTATGGTAGTAGGGCAAAGCAGCTGGGAGCTGATTTTATAGGCTGGCTGGGGTGGGCTCCACCACCTGATATTGCGGGGAAGGGGAGGCTTTCCTGTGGTCACAGCAGTGTAGCAGAGAGGAGATGGCTGTTTAAACTAGAGCAGTTGTGCTAGGGATGAAGAAGAGGGAGCATATGAGTCGCTTCGTGATTGGATGTGGGGTCAGGATGAAGGAATCGAAGTGATTCAACTTTCTGGCCTGGGTACTTGATGTAATCATTAACTGATTTTGTTAGTTTTTGAGGTTATTTTTGATATCCAGGTATGTCTGCTAGGCAAGCAATAGCATGTGAAGTTTGGGAGAGCACATCAGTGGAGAGTCATCAGTTTGTGGTCATTAAAACTAGAAGAGATCACTTAGATATATGGCTTGCGTGACAGTGGTCTAGAGAAACAAAACTCTGAGCCACACTGAGTAAGGGCAGGAGAAGAGATCTGGGAAAAAGCGATGTCAAAGAAACTGAGGGGTTGAAGTTGAAGAGGAAATTTGAGTGTCTCTGAAACAGTCTTGTGTAGGTAGATGCTATATCTCTGCAATTTATTTAATTGCAAGAGAGCAGGACTTTATTATAGGGAACTTTAAAAATACAGTTGTGATAAAGAGATTTGCAACCATGGAAACCTGGCTGGAGCTTTCTGCAGTGTCTGAGGGAGGGAGGTGAGGGTGGGGAAAGCGCCACCGTCTGATGTAATCTATTAGAGATGCAAAGTTTTTTCATGGATCTTTGCAGCAGACGCCCTTGGTGCCCTACTCAACCAGAACCAAGAGTTCTGCTGTTTCTTACTCTGTAAGTCTTGCCAGAGTCTTCAAGGCTTAATATTCTAGGCAATCTTCAGCCCGTTGGGAACTCAAGCCTAAATGTCCTGCCTTCTTCAGGGGATCCATAGAATTGTCCCCACTGTCCAACACTCACCCTGATTGCATCACATGGTTTTGTTAGCTTTTCTCCTTCCATATTGTACCCTTCCTTCCCTCTCTTCTGTTCCCCAGGATCATCTCCTATTTAATCTGCTATAAAACCTTATCTATTAGTAATGTGTCATTTGAGCTGACTTTTCAGGTTAATAAATGCAAATAAAATCTTTCTGTTTCTTCTTAATGTCCCTGTCTATCAATTTAGCACCTAAAATAATGTGTGGGGGAAGAAGGCAAAGGGAACATATTGTGCGATGCAGAATGGTACACACATTGCTCGAGTTTAAATTTATCCACATTCTGTAATAAGATCATTATGTGAGAATTTACTGGATTTTTTAGCAAACTCTGTCTTTCATTTTACTTAGGAGTTGAAGGGATATGGAAAAAAACAAAAAAATTGACACAGAAATAGCTCTAGATGTGCCTCTTTTTTCATTTATTATCTATTTTATTCATATATCTTCATCTTATTCTTGAGTTATGGGTGGTTCTTTTATAAGACCAAATTACAGAATATATAATAGGAAACTACTAAAATGTTATGCAGAAAGGGGAAGATTTTTACAGACTTACAATATAAATTACCAAAAATCAGAAAAAAAAGATCTATTTCAGGGATATCTTTTAAAAGATACCTGATATACCTTAAATGAAAGATTTATGTTTCCTTAGCTGGAAGATACTTATATTCACATTTCTTCTTTTAGCTGAGACTGGACTCTAGGAATTAAAAGTTGAAATGAAAGGTAAACATGTTCTGGATGATCACTTTCACTCTTGATTATTAAAGCTGATATCTGAGAGCAGTTACCACAGAAGCTGCCACACTGCAGGCACTCAGTAGAGTTATGGGGCGAACGAGAGGAATATGCTGAATTGCCCAACAGGTATGTCTTAGACTGGTGTCCCCATGAGTGAGAGTAGATGAAAGTCCATGTTCTTAGACTGTTCTTGCCTCATTCCACCAACCTGAGACTACAGATGTTTATTTTGGTCTGTAGGTTTATTTTGTAGGAGACCAGGCATCCCTCCAGAACACTTTCTTGTATAACAGTGGGCTGTTTTGACATTTAAATGAGATCTTTGGATAGATAATCTGGTATTCTGACCGCTCAGTTAATCTTTCAATGCAAACTCAGAGTAAGTGATTTGTCCACGGTAAAAATCATCCTGTGTGATTAATTAGTGATATGGCAAGGACTAGAACTCAGAACTTCGCATGTAATCATCTTTTTGTCTAACTTTAAAAATGGCTCCCATCTCTACCCCAGGTTAGAGAACAAAACAAGGCACTTTTTTTGAATTGATTCCAAATGGCTTGTACAATTAATAAGAATTAGAGATTCTAGATTTGATTTAAAATATTCACAGAAAAACTGGCAGTGAGGAGCTTATACAAATAGATTATTTAGAAAATCAAGACTAATAGATGGGCAAAGTACATAAGCAAACAAGTGAAGAGTTATAAACATGGATATTCAACAGTGTGGGAATAGCTTAGAAAACAGTGTAATCATTTTGATAAACTTTTGCAATCAATAAAATGCTAGATACAAATGACTTAGAAATAGTATTAATCCAGGAATTCTGGATGAGTTCCTTTTCTACTTTTCTTTCTTTACTATACTGCCTTCTACCTACTGGAATATATTCTGTAGGTTCAGATTTCTTTCTTTTAAGCACTAATTTTATGTACAGAATATTGACTAAACGTCAGTTTTCTGAAATTCTCTCAGTTTGTCCACTGAGTTTAAAATTCACCAATTTATTTTTTGGCCTATACACCATGGAAAATGGTTAGTTTGCTTTTGTTATTCTTGATCTGTACAGTAAAAACTAGCTGAGCCTTGACCGGTTTGGCTCAGTGGATAGAGCATCGGCCTGGGGACTGAAAGGTCCCAGGTTTGATTCCAATCAAGGGCATGTACCTGGATTGCGGGCACATCCCCAGTAGGGGGTGTGCAAGAGGCAGCTGATTGATGTTTCTCTCCCATCAATGTTTCTAACTCTCTATCCTTCTCCCTTCCTCTCTGTAAAAAAAAAAAAAAAAAAAAAAAAATCAATAAAATATATTTTTTAAAAAGAGAAAAAAACTAGCTGAAATGAGAGTTGGTAAAGATTTAGTGAACTGGGAAAATGTTTCTATTTGCTGGAACCATCTGAGTGTAAGTAAAAAAAAAATGTTCCTAAAAATAAAATGAGTATCATAATCAAATGTGTATTTCTTCTTCATAGAGCCTCTGTTATGCACCTAAAGCCATATTGGAATCTGCAGAAGAAAGCACAACCTCTTCAGATTAGCAAGGAAACTCTGAGAACTTCCATGAGCCACCAAGAGGCTATACATGATGAAAAATGCAAAGCTAGCTACATGAAATCAAGTGTCTTTCCTTCCACCTCTCCTGGTAAAGCATCATCTCGAAAGCCTTTTGGGGTCCTTTCTCCAAATGTTCTGTGCAGCATGAGTGGGAAGAGTCCTGTAGAGAGCAGCTTGAATGTTAAAACCAAGAAGAATGCACCATCTGCAACAATCCACCAGGGCGAAGACGCGGAAGGGCCGCTTGATATTTGGGCTGTGGTGAAACCAGGAAATACCAAGGAGAAAATAGCATTCTTTGCAGCCCACCAGTGTAGCAATAGGATAGGATCTATGAAAATAAAAAGCTCCTGGGATATTGATGGGCGAGCTACTAAAAGAAGGAAAAAATCAGGGGACCTTAAAGAAGCCAAGATACAGTTAGAAAGAATGAGGGAAATCAACAGCAGGTGCTATGAGCCTGAGCCATTTGCATGTGGCATTGAGCACTGTTCCGTGCATTACGTGAGTGACAGTGGGGACAGTGTCTGTGCTGGGAGGCCTCTGTCGGTCATACAGATGGTTGCCTTCCTGGAGCAAAGAGCCAGTGCTGCTCTGCTGGCCAGTTGCGCAAAAAACTGCACTAACTCACCTGCCGTGGGGAGGAGTTCTGGGCAATCCAGAGGCGGGCCTCCAGCCTCTGAGCCCTTTTCTGCCCCGGGAGCTTGTGAAGAACCCATGGAAAGGGGAAATCCTGAGGTTGGTGAACCCCAGAGTGAGCCAGTCCGCGTCCTCGACATGGTAGCCCGGCTGGAGTCCGAGTGCCTGAAGCGGCAGAGCCAGAGTGAGCCTGGGAGCCTCTCGAGGAATAACAGTTTCCGTCGAAATGTAGGCCGGGTGCTGCTTGCAAATGGCACTCAGCCTGATGAAGGCAAAACAAACAAAGGCGCTTTGGAGGCCCCTGTGTCTGTGGACTGTGGACCGTCAAGAGCTGGCCATTGTTCTCTTGAGGGGAAGCAGGCCTGGGATGGGGCTCCTCTGGGCTGTCCCTCATTGCCAGCAGGTGTGAGTTTCCACATGGATAGTGCAGCAACAGAGCCAGATCAGCACACTGCTGTGAAAATCAGCAATAGGTATGATGTAGAAATGACAGAGGAACCTGAGCCGCCTTTTCCTCCTCAAACCTGTCCCCAAGCCACTGAGTTGCCCACAGATGCTGTTGATTGTATGAGTCGAGAAGACCTTGTGCCACAAAATCCTGATCAGCGAAGAAAAGAATCTGTGTGCATTAGCATCACTGTATCCAAGGTGGAGAGAGACCAGCCTTCTAGTGTAAAGTCCTGTGGAGACCCACTTCCGGGGAGGCTGTTCTTTTTGCTGCCTGGTCAGCAGCAGTCAGACTGTTCCCAGTTGGATGAAAGCACAACCCGAGAGTCTCCAGAGGCCAGCCAGCCTGAATATGGTGCTGAGGGTGGCAGTGCATCTGAGGAAAAAAATGTTTCAGCTGATTCGCTCATCCCAGCGCCAGCCCCTCCTGTGGAAAGTACAGTACCGGTGCTCGAGGCCTCCAATTGGAAGAAGCAGGTGTCCCATGACTTTCTGGAGACCAGATTTAAAATCCAGCAGCTTTTAGAACCTCAGCAGTACATGGCTTTCCTGCCCCACCACATTATGGTGAAAATCTTCAGGTTACTTCCCACCAAGAGTTTAGTGGCTCTTAAATGTACCTGCTGCTATTTCAAGTTCATCATTGAGTACTACAACATCAGGCCAGCAGATTCTCGCTGGGTTCGAGACCCACGCTATAGAGAGGACCCTTGTAAGCAGTGCAAGAAAAAATATGTGAAAGGGGATGTGTCCCTGTGCCGGTGGCACCCCAAGCCCTATTGCCAGGCGTTGCCTTACGGGCCAGGATACTGGATGTGCTGCCATCGCTCTCAGAAAGGCTTCCCTGGCTGTAAGCTGGGGCTTCACGACAATCACTGGGTCCCTGCTTGCCACAGCTTCAATCGGGCTATCCACAAGAAAGCAAAAGGGACTGAAACGGAGGAGGAATACTAAAGTCTATGTGAGAGGTGACCAAATGGCTGATTTTTAATACTGCAAAACACAACCTAGACTCACTGTTCAAGTGAGTGTTGCCTCTCAGAGCCATCACTCTGGGAGACTCCATACCTGTTCCTTCAGGACTGCTGTTGGGCATTTTTTCATTTACAAGCTGTACAAGAAAACTGGTCTCATTGTTTTATAGTGGCGCCTCCCATTTGATCCAGGGTGGAAGCCCCGTTTGATTCAGTTGGCTGTGAATAATTATGCCTGTTTTCCCAAATCAAATCCATCCTCAGAGGACGAAGACTTGCCATCATCAAGGACGGACAAAAAAGTTTACTGCAGACTATGCAGGCAGTCCCCAAAAAGGGGTTCCAGAAATGTCTGAGCACTGGCAGGCACCATATTTGAACTAAGTGAGTAGTGTCCTATGGAAAGAAGAGCAGCAGTCATGGATGGAAAGTATGCTCATGAAGGAGAAGTCAGGCACCTTACCTTAGGCCTTGTATGCTTGATCCTGTGAGATTGATGTTTGTGGATGGAGATGGATTTGATGCCCTGTGGTGTTTACAGTGTATATAATGGTGGTGTTTTCACAGGGCTGTGAAAGTGCACATTAAACCTGAGCGCCTTTACCTTAGACGAGTGCTTTTGGCCCCTCTGTATGTAACACTATTAAAACCCATTTGTGTATAGTGGACAGCTGACGAAATATCACCACCACAATGCAGCTAGGATAGTGTTGCGGCTACAATTGTGTGTGTGTTTTTTTATTGTTTCAAATTTGTATATCCTGTATAAAATATGAATGTTTTGAAAATAAACTATGAATGTTTCCTGTATAATATATGAATGTTTCTGATAAGAAATTCTAAATAGTTAAGTGTACCTGTTGAAAAGATACCAAATAATGGTTTAACTGGACAACCTTAAAATTAGCATAGAGAACAATCCTACATTATATTTTAGTGATTTAACAAGATTGAGAGATTATATAGTCAGATTATAACATTCTTGTCTACTTTATTCTGTCTGGTTACAAATTTTTTTTAATTTCAATAAAAACATGCATCTTAAATGGGGCCTGAGTTGCAGATTTTTTCCCCTTCTTTTTGCAAGTAAGTAACAAAGAAGGATATTGTAAATTGAGTTGTAAGAATTAAAAACTTTTTGAATTGTTATGGGGAGAAGAGAATTTTTTTCTGCTACTGAAGAGAGCAGAATTATAATAAATAATATATATATTTTATATATATATAATGCCAGCAACCATTATGCCGTAATGACCAGAACAACCAGTTGCTATGACGCCCACTGCGGCCAGCAAACAGGCCCAATTAGGGGGTGGAGCCGGCTGGCCAACCTCCAGCCCCTCTCCCTGGCTGGCTCTGCCCGATTGGTCTCTCCTACCCTGATGGAGGGTGGGGCAGCCAGCCAACCCCCCACAGACCTTGCCCTGGACCAGCCCCAGCCCCAATGGGCCCCCACCACCCTGATTGGCCTGTGACCCCTCCCCCCAGCCAGCTCTGCCCCCGATTGGCCTCCCCACTCTGATCAGGGGCAGAGCTGGCCAGCCAACCATCCATGGCTCCTCCTCCAGACAACTGACCCCCAACAGCCCTCCCCGCCCCATTTTGGGGCGGGGTGGGGGCCCCACCTGTGCACGAATTCCTGCACTGGACCTCTAGTTTTAAACATAACAAGTTTACATTTTTGCAACCCTTTAACACTTACTTTGAGTTTGTCATATGCCCCACAACCCCTGTATTTCCTGTTGGATGAGGTGTTATCTGACATTCTTACAACTTGTGTGGGCATAATTAGTTAATTGTTCAGAAGTCATTAAAATGTATTCACGCCTGTAATCATGTGCTGCTTGTTGGGGCTGGGAGGTTTTGAGCCCCAGAAAGCTGCTGTGGAGGAGCTAAAAATTTGGTGGCTTGAAATCAAGTACTCATCAAAAGAAACCTTGCAACCTCTGTAATTTCTGGGCTGTGGAGAAGTGGTAAACAACCCAGTGGAGGGGCTGATCGGGAAGTGATGAGTGAGGGCTGTGCTGTGATGGTCCCGAAGGAGAAAGATGGAAAGATTGAGTAGGTGTTGGCCAGGTCTGCCAAGCACCACCGAGGCCAGGTGGAGCAGGACTCACCTGTGGCTGAGGCAGTGGTGGCCCCTTTGGTTTCTTCTGCCCTTATCCTTAGGCAGCATCTGCTCCTCCCTGAACTACAAAGTGTTTCTTGATGCTGAGCAGGTCTGCCCTGTTAGACACATCATAATGACACTTCTGATAAGCTGGATCCTGCAGGCTCACTGATTGTGACAGGACTAAGGAGAGGCTGAGAACACTTTCCTTCTCTGGCCTTTGGCCACTCAGGAGGCCCTTGTGACACCCTGTCCTTGCCCCATGAGAAGCTCCTGCTGATGTCCACATACCAGGAGGGGCTGTTGCACTGGCCCCACAGTCTGACTTTGGGCATCAGCAGTGAGAACGAAAAGAATTTTATAAATCCCCGAACCCAAGATACTTCAGGGGTAGGTTATGGTCAAGAGTACAAGACACAGAACCCTTCTTGGTTTGAAGAGGGGTCATTTTGTGTTTAGGATCAGATTATTTGACCAGCTCTTAAGAATCAGGAAACCAAGCCTGACCCAATTGAACCACCACGGAACCAGCCCCCTCCAGCAAAGATGTGGGGATTTGGGGCTGATAAGCTCCAATGCTGTGTCATGGCCTGTCTCTTATCAAGGTTACAGCTTTGCAAAAGTGGCTGTTTCTGTTTTCATTTTCCCACTGGATTTTAGTAAAGTTAATGGTGACTGTCCTTCCTCATGACTCACCCCAGTTGAGGTATGTTGGAAATGCTTTTTTTCTTTTAATTAAAAATTGTTTTTCAATTACACTTAATATACACTATTACATTAGTTTCCAGTATAAAACATTGTGGTCAGATATTTATATAGCTTATGAAGTTATATATGACTTTTTTATATGACTATGCATGTTGGAAATGCCTTTCAGCCTGAGAGTCCCCTGAGCTGAATTTCCAGTGTTTGTCCTCCTTCCCTGTGGTTTGCTCTAAACCGGCAATCTCAATGGACCTTCCTATTAGGTTTGTTGTGATTCTAAATGTAGGATTAAAGGAGACACACACATACGGGATTTACAGTACCATTCGGTGTATGGTAAGTGCCCAGCAAGTTAGCTATCACTGTTGGCTCTTAGTTCTACATTTACTCAGGGTGGACACATAGGATAAATAACACTCTTGCTTGGTTTTCCCGACTCAGCTGTTCCAGATCTGGTTTTCACGTGGGACAGACACAGGCTGTGACTCTGAGGAGCTGAACTGACCCGGAGCAGAAGACACAGTAAGAATAGCCCAACCCCACCTTGGCATGCCCTTCTCCCTTTTTGAATGATGCGGCAGGACCCAGTTCCCAGTGCTCTGTGTGAACCATAGAGAATTTTAGCAGGTGGCATCAAAGGGTAGCCCCTCCCAGGTCTTCATTTCTCCCCAGGAGAAAGACAATGTGCTTCAGAGCCCCCTAGTGCCAAGCTGGGGAAACGAGCCCATTTTTTTTATTTCCTTCAACAGTCCCAGGCTACCTCCTTCCTATCCTACACCTTGCTGTAGATCTTAGACTTGTAAGAGTAAACAATGTGGGCATCAGGATCCTAGCCCTTCTCTCCCCCCTCCCCCCACTCAAATAAAGAAAACTTCCCCTTAGCTTTCGCTCAGAGGCTCAGATCCATTTGGCTTAGTTTTTATCTCCTATCCTTCACTTCACCATTTGGAAGAAAAAACAGAACCAGAGAAATCTGGAAGAGAGTGTGTGTGGCGAGCCAGCTCAGCCAGGTTTGGTGAGCCTGAGAGAGGGCGGTGAAGGATTGAGAAAAAACAGACAAAAGAAGAAAGCTGGGTCTGGGTGGGACGCTGTCCTCTCTGATGGAGACCTAGCGACAGCACCACAGCCTGAAAGCCATGTCTTTATTTTATAGCCAGATTCCATGAGGCAAAGTAGGGTGTGGTCAAAATGTTTGCAACATTCTCGCGGGTTTCGAATCTACTCAATTACATGCACGTGAACTCTGTCAATCCCACATCACTCACTTCATGGGACCACAGGTTCGGACCGTAGGTTCAAGATTATAACTATAGCCTTTGGCTATAATTGTGTTGGGAGGGCTTTGCCCTCCAAGCTAGGACTTGCACATGCTTTGCCATGAGAGGACCATGCCCTCTCATTAGTCCGAGGCTTGAACCTGCCCAAACGTTGTAGCCGCTCTCCACAAATCAGAGAGCGTCTTCCCCATCTCTGGGCAGTTTGACTTTGTACCTTGCCCTGTGGAGATGGCCAAGGAAGAAATGAATTGGAAATGGACAAAAGGCTAAGATTAAATTTCCTGGCCTTATCAAAATGGCTCTGGTTTAAAATAGCCATGTGAAAGGATCCATCAAATTGACCATATCCCCTTAGCACATTGATGGCTCTGCTCAGGAGATACCTTCTTTGGGACCCAACCCCAACCTTGGCCTGTCCACTGGGTTTGGCTGGGTGTACCCTGTGCATCTATCATTTCGTCCCCCTTTTTGTATCTGGACTTCACTCTGGGCCCAGAGAGGGCAGCTTGGTCATGCATCCCCAGTGCCTCCAGTACACCCTCCATAACAGGTTTATATTCCCCTCTAGTGGCCATCTTAATATGAGGGGTACAGGCAGATTCCTACTGCACTGGGTTGTTTCCCACCGAGGATGAGAAACCGGAAGGGAGGATAAAGGGATCTAGGAAGCACTCCTCTGGCCACAGCTGGCCCCATGGGAACGTTCTTAGTTGGGGATGCTCCACGGCAGCCGGAGGACTTCTGCTGGGTAACAGTCAGTGTGCATTTGGTGTGATCTGGGTTCTCTTGTTGCCAGGGGCTCCCCTGGTGGCAGGCTGCTATGGGCTAACTGCAGAAGGTGAGGGTTACGCATGATGTTGGAGTTCCCTTCCTGGGCTCTATCCAGCCCTCCCCTCCTCTTCTAGCTGGAACTTTTATGGCCTCCTTGCCAACTTTTTGGGGTTGGCTTCTAACACTTTTTATTATATGGGCATTCCAGGGCTTTAGTTGCCTTCATTCTTTCTTCACTCAGCTGACTGGCTATTCATCCTCTTTCTCATCCCATAGCTTGCCACAAAAAAAATGACAGAAAAGCCACTCTGCACCAAAACCCTTCTTGCCGTATATCGCAAACTGCACCAATAAGAGCTGGTGTTATCCAGTCTTAGTGTCTGTAAGGGACCACATTCCTGTAAGTGCATTCTCTGCTGTGCTAAGCACCCAACATGACACTCTGGGGATCTGATAGCTTCTACCCCCGTTTTCCTTTGAGTTCAGACAAGCTAGTGTTGCAATCTCTGTGAGCTGGTGAAAGCACCTTTGTGGGAAATGTGCAATTCCTTATATTGACATGCACGCCATTCCTAAATTTGTGGCTATAGCTGGTGTTTGCACAACCTCATGGGAAGAATAAACATCACTGTGGTTATGCACCCCTTGGGTGGCGTCCAGTGTATTTATAGCTAACTGGCTTAAGGGAAACCAGTTAGGCAGCACCCCAATTTTATTTATTTATTTTATTTATTTATTTTATTTTATTTTATTTTATTAGTTTTTTACAGAGAGGAAGGGAGAGGGATAGAGAGTTAGAAACATCAGTCAGCTGCCTCCTGCACACCTCTCACTGGGGATGTGCCTGCAACCAAGGTACATGCCTTTGACCGGAATCGAACCTGGGACCTTTCAGTCCACAGGCCGATGCTCTATCCACTGAGCCAAATTGGTCAGGGCAGCACCCCAATTTTAGATGGCTTGTTTGACCTGGGTGTTATTTTAGAGGAACAAAGCCTCTTGAGTTGGCAGCTGGTAGCAGAGCAATGGCAAATATATACTGCAACAACCCCCTGAAAGGCCCCACATCCACTTTTTTAATCAGCAGGGAACAGATACCAGAACCAATTAATTTTAGTTCTCGTCCCAAATTTTTTGGATTAAGGAGGACTGTAAGAAAGTTAGAAATTACAAGGTTCTACTAAATTTTGCTTTTCTCTTTGGAATGATAAAACACAGCAGGGATTAGGTTCTAAGGTTAGCAATTTAGGGGAAATGACATACCGCTAAAATTACTCTAGGAAATCCTTTGTGTTCATCACCCAGTAGAGGATGACAGAATGACATATACAGTGGTGGGAAATGTGTAAGCCATGTAAGATGGGGCACTCTTGCGGAATGACAAGTGGTGTGCAGAAACAGACTTGGGGAGCAACAAATCCCACCTGCCAGTTAACTGACATAGAATCACCTGTGCTGTTTAAATTATTTCCCTTCTATCTGAGCCATCCGCATCAGAGAATGAAACAGTTGCTCTACAAACTGGAATTTTCAGATGTCTGTTAAGTAGTATAGAGATGGATGCAGTTCTTAAAAAACAAAAAAAAGTATGCAAACTCAGTTGCCAGATGGTCAGTAAAATGTAGAGCAAGGTTGTACTCAAACTGTGTCCGTGCCTGCCCCTTGTAAGCTTAGATACCCAGTTTGCACAACTGAGAGCCTGAAGTTTGGTGGAAAGGTATGGATGGAGCCAGGCCTGGCCCACCCAGCCCTCCCACTTCTGGACTGAGCTGTGGGCCTTCCTCACCAAACCCTCTACGTAGGCAGTTGAGCATGATTCTCCTACATGAACAGTTCTGCCCCAGCCCTGACTGACTCTCCTAAGCAGAGACAGTGACTTGGCTACCCTAGCACCCAATCTGGGACCTCTCATCTGACCTTTTCCTTTTCGATGACCAATAGTCTTGGCCCTAGACCCCTCAACTTGCTTCCAGTCTGTGCTAAGAGGAATCTCCATTGTTTTCCATAGTGGCTACACTAATTTATATTCCCACCAACAGTGTATTCCACTTCCTCTCCAACACATTTCTTTTTTTAAATTGTTTTTTAAAATATATTTTTATTGATTTCAGAGACGGAGAGGGAAATAAAAGCATCAGTGATGAAAGGGAATCCTTGATTGGCTGCCTCCTACACACCCCCCTCCTGGAGATCAAGCCCGCAACCCAGATATGTGCCCTTGACCAGAATCGAACCCAGGACCCTTCAGTCTGCAGTCTGACGCTTTATCCACTGAGCCAAACCGGCTAGGTCTCCTTGTCTTTTTTATAATAGCCATTCTAACAAGTGTGAGGTGGCATCTCATTGTGACTTTCGACTTGAATTTCCCTGAGAACTAGTGATGTTGACCATATACCTGTTAGCTTTCATAAACCTGTTGGCCATTTGGAAAAGTATCCATACAGGTCCCCTGCCCAGTTCTCAACGGGATTTTAAGTTATTGCTCTTGAGTTGTATGAGTCCTTTATATAATTTGGATATTAGCTTCTTATTGGAAATATCATTTACAAATTTTTCCATTTCGTTGGTTGACTTTTTGTTTTGTTGATGGTTTCTTTTGCTGTGCACAAGTCTTTTATTTTCGCCTGTTTCTCTTGACTTGGAGCGAAGTTCACAAAACACCTCTGAAACCAAGGTCCATAAATTTAGTGTCTGTGTTTTCTTCTATGTATTTGTTCTTTCAGGCCTCACATTCAAGACTTTAATGCATTTTGAGTAAATTTTTGTATATGGTATAAGATAGTAGTCTAGTTCATTCTTTTGAATGTGACTGTCCAGTTTTCCCAACACCGTTTATTGAAGAGGCTTTCCTTTTGATCTTGTGTAATCTTGGCTCCTTTGTTGTAAAGTAGTTGCTCATATATGTGTGGGTTTATTTCTGGGTTTTCAGTTTTGTTCTATTGGCCTATATGTCTGTTTTTCTGCCAATACTACAGTGTTTTGACTTCAGCTTTGTTCTTTTTTAAAAATTGCTTTAGCTCAGCGGTTCTCAACCTGTGGGTTGAGACCTCTTTGGGGATCGAAGGACCCTTTCACAGGGGTCGCCTAAGACCATCCTGCATATCAGATATTTTACATTACGATTCATAACAGTAGCAACATTACAGTTATGAAGCAACAACGAAAATTATTTTATGGTTGGGTCACACATGAGGAACTGTATTTAAAGGGCCAGAAGGTTGAGAACCACTGCTTTAGCTATTTGGGGTCTTTTGTGGCTCTACACAAACTTTAGAATTTTCTGTTCCATATATGTGAAAAATGCCATGGGGATTCTCATAGGAATTGTATTTATGTAGATTTCTTTTGGTAATATGGACATTTTCGTTAATTCTTTTTTCCCCCAGTCATATATCTTGATATATATATCCTGGATATATATCCTGATTATATATATATATATATATATATATATATATATATATATATATATCCTGATTTATATATCCTGATATATAAAAACCCTGGGTTCGTAATGACCAGGAACAACCAAGGCTCGACCAACCAGAAGTCAGTCCTGCAGTCAGCGCTGGGTTGTCATGGCACTGACTGCTAAGGGGCTGCGAATCAGGGCCAGAGAGAGGCCCGAAGAGAGAAGTAGGGACTGATCCATCGCTTCTGTGGCAGCTTTTGATCAGCACTTGCCTCTCTCTCTCCAGGTCTGGTCAGCAGCCATGCCTCCATTTCTCTCCAGGCCTCCACCAGGGCCTGCTGATCAGCCCCGCCTTTCTGAACAGGCCCAGAGATGCTGACTGGCATAGGAACCGACCAATCAGGACAAAATGTGGGTGCTGTGAAGAACCAATGGCAGCCTAGGAGGTAGAGCTTTTGATGCTGACTGGCATAGAAACTGACCAATCAGAACCAAATTGGCCAGCAGAGGAAGGCAGCTAGGGGCGAGATCAGGCCAGCAGGCTAGGGCCATTGGGGGCGAGATCAGGCCAGCAGGGGAGGGCAGTTGGGGGCAACTAGGCCTGCAGGAGAGGGCAGTTAGGGGTGATCAGGTAGGCAGGTGAGCAGTTAGGAGCCAGTGGTCCCAGATTGTGAGAGGGATGTCTGACTGCCAGTTTAGGCCCAATCCCTGTGGGGTCCTCAATTGAAGAGGGTGCAGGCTGGGCTGAGGGAACCCCCACCTCTGTGCACGACTTTCATGCACTGGCCTCTAGTTATTTTATATTGGTTTCCTATGTTCTGAATACTGGTTACAAAATCATGTACTTTACAAAGGTGTCACCCCCCCAGTGTTTCCAGTACCTACCTGTCACCATACATAGTTACTACAATATTATTGACTATATTCTCTATGGTGTACTTTATATCCCTGTGACTATTTTGTGATTACCAATTTGTACTTAATACCTTCACCTTTTTCACCCAGCCCCCCAACCACCTTCCCATCTGGCAATCCTCAGTTTGTTTTTAGGATCTATGAGTCTGTTTCTGTTTGTTTGTTCATTTATTTTGTTCTTTAGGTTCCATATATAAAGTGAAATCAAATGGAATTTTCTTTGACTTATTTCACTTAGCACAGCTGTAGATTTACCCATGCTGTCACAAATGCTAAGATTTCATTCTTATGGCCAAGTAATTCCCATTGTATTTATGCACCACCATTTTTATCCTTTCACCTATTGATAAGTTACTTGGGTTGCTTCCTTATCTTGGCTATTAGTAACTAGAGGCCCAGTGCATGAATTCATGCACAGGTGGGGTCCCTCGGCCTGGCTGGCGCTCGGGGCCGATGGGGGCCATCTTACCTAGTCCTGATTGGGGCCGACCAGGTGGAGGGACCACAGGAGTTTGGCCCTAGGAGGTTGGTTGTGGGAGCTCACTGACCACCAAGGGGCAGCTCCTGCATTGAGCATCTTCCCCTTAGTGGTCAGTGCACATCATAGTGACCAGTCAACTGGTCACTTGTTTGACTGGTCTTAACAGTCGCTTAGGCTTTTATATATACTGGGGGCCTGGTGCACAAAAATTTGTGCACTCGGGTGGTGGGGGTCCCTCAGCCCGGCCTGTGCCCTCTTGCAGTCTGGGACACCTCGGGGGGGATGTCCATCTGCTGGTGTGCCTGGCCAGCCTGGGTGAGGGGCTGAGAGCCATTTTCAGGCTGCCCACAGCCCCTTCAGGGTTCGTGCACTGGGGGGTAGGAAGGCTGGTGAGTGCAGGCCTGGACGTTTCCCACCAGAGGGCCCACGATTGCACACGCCTGGTGGGCCCACACCGCTGAGGGGACACACCTGGCAGAGTTGGGTGGCAAGCCAGGGGTGGACGCTGGTGCAGAATCCCTCGGTGGGGCCCTGCTGCTGAGCAAATACACCCGGGGTGGAGCTGGGCAGTGAACTAGCTTCGGATTCTCCGCACTGTGCAGCAGACGCTCCCGCACGCCCTGTGGAGGCCCCTGGGGGGCGGATGAAGGTAGCAGACCCTGGACGGGTGTTCCTGGACATCCTGCGGAGGCCCCCAGGGCAGAGCCAGGCAGTGGACCCAGGACAGGCGTTCTTGGATGTCCCGCAGAGGCCCCCGGGGGGCAAAGCCAGGCAGCAGACCCAGGACGGCTGCTCCTGCACACCCTGCAGAGGCCCCGTGCTCCTGCATGCCCCATGGAGGCCCCTAGGGGGTGGAGCCAGGCAGTGGACCCGGGACAGGCGCTCCTGGATACCCCTTGGAGGCTCCTGGGGCGGAGCTAGGCAGCAGACCCAGGACAGTTGCTCCTGGACGCCCCGAGGAGGCCCCAGGCCAGACCCCACCTCCCACTGAGCAGACACACCTGGCACAGCTATGCCGGCCGGCTGTGGAGGCTCCCAGTGCAAAGCCACCCTGCCAGCCTCCATCTTGGCTGGGTTAATTTGCATACGGCTGCTCTGATTGGCTGGTGGGCGTGGCCGTGAGCAGAGGCTCAGCCAGCCTAGGCAGGCAGTTGCAACAGAAGCCTTTGGTTTGCTCTAGCTCCATGGCTGTTGGCCGGGTTAATTTGCATACAGCCGCTCTCATTGGCTGGTGGTAACGGTCAATTTGCATGTTTCTCTTTTATTATATTAGATAGATGTGGCAGTGAAAATGGGAGAGCTTATATTCTTTTGCATTAGTGTCTTGGGTTTATTTGGATATGTACTTAGAAATGGAATCCCTGTTTCCTAAGGCAGTTCCATTCTTTTTATTTTGTGAGGAATCTCCCTGCTGTTTTTTATAGTGGCTGCACCAATCTGCACTTGCACCAACAGTTCCCTTTTCTCCACATCCTCAACAATTGTTTGTTGATTTATTGGTGACAGCCATTAGGTGGTATCTCATTGTAGTTTTAATTTGCACTTTTCTGATAATTAGTGATGTTGAACATCTTTTCATATGTTTATTGGCTGCCTGTATGTCCTTTTTGGAGAAATGTCTATTTAGGTCCTCTACCCACTTTTTAATAGGATTAATTGGGTTTGGATTTTGAGTTGTAAGTTTTGAATATTAATCCCTTATAGGATGTATCATTGGCGAACTCCTTTGCTGTGAAAAAAGCTTTTTAGTTTGATGTAGTCCCATTCTTAAAATTTTTCTTTTGTTTCCCCTGCCTGTGGCCATGTATCAAAAAAAAAACATTAAGAAAAATGTCAGAGATTTTACCGCTTATGTTCTCTTCTAGTTTTATGGTTTTGAGTCTTACATTTAAGTTTTTAATCCATTTTTAGTTTATTCTTATATATCATGTGAGAAGGTGGTTTAGTTTCTTTTTTTTTTTTTTGGCATGTATTTGTCCATTTTCCCAGCACCATTTATTGAATAGACTGTCTTTATCCCATTGTATGCTCTTGCCTCTTTTTAAATATATTAGTAGACCATATAGGAATGGATTTGTTTCCAGGCAATTTTGTTCTATGTATATATGTGTCTGTTTTTATGCCAGTATCATGCTGTTTTCATCACTATAGCCTTGTAATTTAGTTTGATGTCATGTAGCATATACCTCCAACTTGGTTTTCTTTCTCAAAATTATAGTGTCTTTGTTTGTCTTTGTAACTGAGATGGGGGGTCTCGAAGGCAACATGTAGTTTTTAATCTATCCGGCTACTCTTCCTTTTGATTGGTAAGTTCTGTATATTTACATTTAAGGTGATTACTGATATGAGAACCTAAAAGAGCCACTTTATCTTTTGTTTTCTGGTTGTCCTTTGTTTCTGGTTGTGTGTTTTTTTGCCCTTGTGATTCATTAGGTTTGTGTTAAAAAATTTTCACACATAGTCATTTTCTTCTGATTGCATCTTATCTTTATTTACCTGTGCAAGTTCAGTCCTTTTCCTCCTCCCCTTTAATGTCCTATTGTCACAAATTACCCTTTTTTATGCTATAAATTAATCCCTCCCTGGAGGACTGTTAAAAGACACCATGTCACCATAGGGCAACAGCAGCATGTGATTGGCTACCAAAGAAAAATCCATCTTTAGAGAAAGTATGTAACTGGTAAGCAACCAGTTTCCCAGCTTCCTAAAGATGGACCATTATGAGTACCGCCATGATCAATAATTTTTAAGAAGTATTAGCAAGCATTTTTCCTTGCTTGGCAAAAAAACCCTTAAAAAATTATCCTATAACTTATATAAAATTATCCAGGGCTAGATCTCATTCAATTAATTAGTTTGAAAAAGACATACATATTAGCAAAATACTGGTAAAAGGTTTATTGTAATAATACAATAAAAGTTTAGAAAACATTTGTATGACTCAAACTGGTTTGGAAGTTGCAGGGCAATGGGAAATTCCTGCAACATGACACCATGGAAGAGATTCTCAGACACTGTAGTTCTTTTAACAGCATGCCACCAAATGCTTTTTTCCAAATTACCAACACACGAATCCTTAAATATATCCTGTCTGCTAGACCCATGTTTTTTGTCTTAACTTACAGATGTGCAAAACTCTTCTTAAGTCATACTCCATTACAAAAAAAGTCTTTAGCAGACCATTTTAAGCAGCCTATTGGTGCCTCTGGATTTTTATTAGTATTATTTTGTTTCAATATTTTAATGTGGAATAAAGGACCAAGGTCTATGGCTTTTTGTTTCAAAATAAAAACCAGCTTCAATTTAAAAAAAAAGCTGTTTACATATGGTTCTGGCACCTACATGAAAGAATTTAATGAGCAGCAAAAAGAATAGAAAAAACAGTGGTTGAAATGTATACTCAAGAATATTTACAGGGTGGATCCAGTGCAAAATAATGAAAACCAAAATACCTCAGCAGTGTAAGCCAGTATGTTGGTGTTCATAACCACTAAAGGGTTTGATCATTTAACCCTAAGTAAAGTGCCTCTAGTTGATAACAACAAAATATACCCTACCAATCCCTACATTTCCCATATCCTGGCACGGTTTGTTGAATTACTCTAGTTATGAGTTTGTGATCTCTGGATTCTGTTCTTAAGCTTCATCTCATATTCATGGTTTCCAAGAGGCTTACTTGAGAACAACCATGACTATTGTGCATCTTTCAGATGAAGTCAAAGCTCTACCCTCAAATCCCAGTCTTTCAACTCTTAAGACTAAGCTCTTCTTTTTGAGGGTTGGAAGTACCTGGTAAGTCTTACCTCATGGGATTTTAAGATCACTTGGTGTTTGTTCAGGTCAACTACTCTATGAATTATAGGCTCAGCAACATAAAGCTGAGCAGTTCAAACAGAGCCTGTTTCCTCCTAAAGAGGTAAATTCATATTCAAGGAACTTGGGACTCCTGGGTAGGAATAAACAATCCTTCTGCAACTCTACCCCAAACTCCGCCCAAACACTAAATATACCAATAGCAAAAGCTATATAGCACCTCGGGTTTGGAGGCAAAGATCATCACTAATAATTACGAGAAAAGAAGCTAGGGCAGGGCAAACTCCCAAGGGATTCATCTGATGTACTATCATGCTAATACACTAACAAGATATGGTAATAATGCCTGTTAGGAATTTTTCATAGGATTTCTTTTTGTAGTTACATAGGATTTTTTTTGCAGTTATTAAAAATAAACTACTTACATATTTGTACATAATGCCTTTCTATGGTTTTCTTAAAAGATTGTCACTAGAGAATGACAAAAAACAAGCTGAAAATGGTCTCTTGGTGAGGAAACATCCTTCCTTGGAGCTTCCCCCAGGAGACAGGAGTATCAGCTATGATTTCCTCTGCATTTCTGAGGAAGGTAGTGTCCTTAGAGCAACAAAGACTTTTAGGAAACAGGCAGGATAGTTTTCCACCTACTAAATCCCTTAGAAACAAACTGGACACCAGAAGGCTACTAAAGGCCACTTAATTACAAGGGGCTTTTACTAGTAACCTGTGCCCAGGCAGGCATTTAACTTACCTTAGCAAACAACCATAATGACTTAATCTTTCACTCATAGAAAGTAAGTTTCATTTCAAACTGCACATAGTGTAGATGGTAGGAATTCGATAATCTAGGTAAGAATGAACTAATTTCCACTCAGAATATAAGAAAATAGGTTTACAATCTCCAGGACATTATTGCAGCTAGAATTTCTTCTGTTCATGGATGTGGGTCCTAAAAGGAAAGAGCTTAGTTCTTTGGTGTGTGGGGAGAAAGAAAAACAGGAATGTCTGACAAGCTACGACAGAGCAGCACAAGTGAAATAATGTTTAAATTACTTCCCCGCCCTCTCCCCCCACCCGCCAAAACAACCACTCTTCCAAACAAAACCAAAATCCTTGACCTAAAAACCAAACGTTACCAAATTATAAAGAAATCAAGTATCTCAAATTGCCTGCTGGTTTTCTGTACAAAAATGATCACATAAAAACAAACTCATATTAAACAGTTTATCTTTCAAGTCCTAATCATCAAGAATCAGTTCCTTGAGATTCAATCTCTACAACATAAAGTGACAGGATCGTCTCAGCATCACAAGGACCAACATGTTGGCCATGTCTGGGTCCTCTGGCCTGTGATCAGCATCACAAGGACGAACGTGTCAGCCTGTGTGTGAGTCCCCTGGCCTGTGATCAGCATCACGAGGACCAACATGTCGGCCGGGTCTGGGTTCGCTGGCCTGTGATTAGAGGGAGCCTAGATGAATTTCTGCCTCAAGAGAACTGGCCTCGTGCACTGGTCCTCCTTCCACCAACACTAGTCTGGGTAGAAGGACCTTTGACCCCTGTGTTCTATCATCCTCAGCATGTCTGTCCACCATTGGCCATTTGACAAAGAAATGCCTATCTCCCTGCTTTAAACAACAACAAAAATAGTTTAGCCCTAGCCAGTTTGGCCTGTGGACTGAAGGGTCTCAGGTTCGAGTCCCGACAAGGGCACATACCTAGGATGCAGGCTCGATCCTGGGCCCGGACTGGGGCAAATGCAGGAGGCAACCAATCAATGTATCTTTCTCACATTGATGTTTCTTCCTTTCTGTCTCTCCCCCTCCCTTCCACTCTAAAAATCAATGGAAAAAAATCCTCAGGTGAAGATTAACAACATCAAAAAAAAAAAAGCCAGTTAAAAAAACTTTTTGTTCCAGGCATGATCTTACCTAAATACATAGTTTACTAGTTTACTTTCCTGATGCAAATCTGGCACATTTTGATCCATGCTCGTTAACGGTGTCCAGTGTAAGCTTTAAACCAGGAGGTCACCGAGGCTGCAGCGGAGGAGATCATCCCGCCCGCACTGCTGCTGGCGATGGGCGGGGAGGCCTGGGTGCTCTGGCTCTGCGAGACTTCCACGGGCTGGGAAGGGATGTCACAAAACCGGGGGCTTGGCAAGTTCTCCCAATCTGTGCCCAAGTCGGTTTCCTCATCACTTATGTGCTCGTCTCCACTCTCATCTGATTCTCCAGCAACTCCAGGATCCACAAATTCCATGGACTCCTCGAGGTCTGCGCGCACTTCAAAGGGTCCCGACCTGTGTGCCGATAGTGAAGGGTCTCTAAGACATCACCATTCTCATAACACGTGACAGAAGACCTGATGCATGTAGGAGACCCAGAGCTATCCTTGCATCCGTTCCCTAAGTCTGCACTGTGGCCACTCACTGGTGGTCTATAATTCAATTTTTCTTTATCTAAATAACTGCCATCCAACTAATGAATAAAACCACATGTCTCAATTCTACCTACTTTATTTGTGAAGACCCTGGACAGAAAAAACCATCTCGAGACCATCCATTCTGGCCCACAGTATGATTTTGTTTTAAACAACTATACCATCTATACATTCCAGTGACACAGTTTTGAAAAAAAAAGTCACACGATGTATATGCTTAGGTATATTAATTAGTTAGTGGAACCAGTGTCAAGTGGTATACGAAGGAAATTAAGATGTTCTCTGCCTGTGGAAGGCCCCTATTATTAAACTCAAGACCCAAAGGGGCTAAATGATACGGCTGTGTACATGTTAGCAAAGCCGCCTGGGATTGGTGTCAACAGCCGGCTCCCGCACATTTTAAGGTATCATCAACATAATTTTCTAGAGACACGTTTATGGCATAAAATGAAATCTGATTGTTTAAAATATGCATCTGGAATAGTGCATATTCCTGCATGGTCTTTCAGTAAAAAACTTTATTGCCCAAAGTTCCCTAGTAATGCTCCACCTCCAAATCTCTCAGCCTTTCTTTCTCAGGCCGCACTCCCTGTGACAGCCCCTCAGTGCCGCCGTGTGGAACAAACGCCACCAGGCCTGCTGCTGTTTGTCCCTTTCCAGTGCCCGTCGCTCCTGCCTCCAGGAAGCCGGGTTGCATCTTCTCCAGGGGACTTCCTGCAACCAGCTATAGGGGGGGACCAAGTCGCTCCAGCAGCCTGGCTCTCCATCGTTGCCCCCAAGTAAGGCCAATGCCTCAGTTCATTTAAGAGGTTCACTAGTAATTACTTAGGGAGAAATGATGGCAGCAAAAATAACAGAAATGAGAAATACGCTAGGAAAGTACAGTCTACCCTTTAGTCTGTGGTCCCAAATTCTTTACAATATAAAGACAATAGCCTAGCGTTGGCCTCCGAGCGTCTCCGCAGACCTGCACCTCTGACCTGCTCTTCCGGGGCCAACTAGACTTCGTTCTTTTATAAGACAGCTCTGTTTCCCAGCTGGGGCAGCAATAGCTAACGTTTGTGCTCTAGGCACCGTTTTTAGGGCTTTACAAGTTTTCATTCATTGGAAGATGTGCCACAGGGTTTCCCATTGGTCTCTAGTGAACAATTTACATTCCAAGAAGCCCCTCAGGCCAAGGGACTGCCAAGCTTCCCAGGCCTCCACCCTGCCCCGAAGTCCTGATTCTGCAAGGGCTGAAGGGAACAAGAATTGGGAGGGGATTCTCCCCACAACCTTCCTTCCTCTCCTTGAAACTTTTCCCATAAACCAACACCCATTGCAACCTGTATCTTAGCTCTGAGTGCCCCTTTTCTGTTTTCTGTGGTTCTCCTTACAGTTTACTCATTTTCTCCCTTTTTGCTTTTCCTTGGCAGTTTCACTCCAAAGACACTATATATATAATTCCCCCCCCCAATTCCTTTCCTCTAAGCTTCAATCCCAATCACCCGTCTGTCAGAGCTCCCCGACTGAGTGCTACTAACCACACTCTTATCATGGGTATCTGAGCCAGTCAATCAGTCTCAAAACACGGCCAGCTGGGACTCCTCCCTCCTCTCACCCTCCTGCCTGACAGCACCAAATAAGTCCCCTTCCCATCCTCAATGTGTCCCCCAGCTCTAGTCCTCCCTGTATCACTACCACCAGCCAGCCAGCCTTGCCCCCCACCCACCTCAGCTTGCCGAAGAACTGTTCCTCTCATAGTGTTTGCCTATTAAAAATGTTCACAATTTGGGAGACAGCAAGATGGCGGCATAAGGTAAACACCGTAAATGCAGCCGTGAAAAACTATTTCAGAAAAACCACGAAAAGAACACATGGACACCACTCGCACCCACAGGAAGGCTGGCTGAGTGAAAATCCTACAACTAGAAAAGAGTCTGAGACTCAGAGGAGCGGCGGAAGCAAAGTACAGAGGTACGGAGGCGTGCGCACGGGGCTCGGGGAAAGGGCTGGTGCCGGAGGTCGCAGTTCTTTTCCAAAACGGAGAGAGCCACAAGTTCCCAGCGGCTCTGAACTCCAGTTCCAGGCGAGTTTCTGAGGACCCAGACACCCGGAGAAGGGGGACTGACTGGCACCAGGAAGAAATCCAAAGCGGGTTTCTCTCAGTGTTGCTTGCAGCAATTACCGTGGGACACAGAGACCTGGTGTCTCTCAGCACAGGACTGAGAAGCGCCACAGCTATTTGCTCCGCCCCGCTCTGCAAACTCCCCGAGGCCCCGCCCCTCCCAAGCTGCCTTCAGAGGCTTTTGCATATAAAAGACTGAGTAGCCTAAGGCAAGGCTAACTCAACACCTCCTTAAAGATACAGGAGCCAGCCCCACCCAGTGGCCAGAGTGGGACTAACCTGAACCAAACAGATCCACAAGGAACACACTCGGGCCAGATGCAGTGAGCACAAAAGCCCCACTGAAACAACTCTTGCCCCATAAGGGTGTCTCCAGCACAGAAGTTCTCCCACTGTAGACACAGCTGACTCTCATAACCAAGTGGCTTAGAGGTTAATCCCTCTCAGTGATCGCCTAACTCAGCAAGGGACGCAGCCAAAATGCAGAGACAAAGAAGCAGGCCACAAATGACAGAAATGGAGGAAAGAAAACGACAGGATATAGAGTTCAAAAC
>PVJC01014842.1:0-35883 GCA_004026665.1 Murina feae
TTGCCGCCCCAGCCTCCGCCATCTTGGCTGGGCTAATTTGCATACCATTGTTCTGATTGGCTGTTGGCGTCCCGAAGAAATGGTCAATTTTAATATTTCACTTTTATTAGTTTAGATAGTGCTGTTTGGAAGAGTCCTTAAAGTCCTGTTTGTAGTCTGGGCTTAACCTCCCTCTCAAACCCTGTCCCTCTCCACCACTCTCAACATTGTTTTGTTAGCTCTTATCAAGAAGTCCATACTTTTGAAATTTTAGTGTCCTTTTTTTAATGCTGCTGAATCATTTTTCAATACTTAATTTCCACCCTTCAACTTTCCTCTTTAACGTTGTTCGTCAGAGGAGGTGTGAAGCCTTCCCTGATCCCCACAGGCACAGTCAGAGGCTCTCTCTCCAAAGTGTTTCCATAGCTTGAGGTGGCTCCAGGTCTTTGAATGTGCCTCTGGTTGTCTTTTTGGTGGTGCTTTGTCCTAGTATGATGTGCATCTCCCATATATTCCTGTTTAAAATCTCTATACTAGTATATCTTTCCACAACCTTAGGAGGAACTCAGAAAATATTTTTCTTTTACCTACATTACTGATTCAAAGCCACTTGACTGTTTTTTGGAACTTTAGCCTTGTTTCAATCTCTTAATGTTTTGCACAATTTCTGACTTTAGGTAAGGTTTTTAGAGTTTTATTCAGTTGGTCCATATTCACATTAATCTAATATTCCAGTTCTAGGACTTTTTTATTTTGGGAGCTTAAATTCCTCTTTCGTTTATCAATTAACTGCCTCATTTCCTCTTATCACTCTTTGTATTACTCTTGCTACTTGTTTTGCTTACTTATTCCTCCTTCACATGGGATTCTTTATTCATTTTTTAAAAAAATATTTTTATTGATTTCTGAGAGGAAGGGAGAGGGAGAGGGAGAGAGAGAAACATCAGTGATGAGAGAGAACAATTGATTGCCTCCTACATGCCCCACTCTGGGGATTGAGCCACAACCAGAGCATGTGCCCTGACTGGGAATCCAACACGACCTCCTGGTCGACCTCAACCACTGAGCACACTGGCCTGCTCACATGGGGTTGGTTCTTCATGTTAGTGTTCATAATATGAACTCATGGTAGGGTACATAATCATGGCGTTATATGAAGTGACACCTGCTAAGTCTTCTTTCTGGAACTGGGCCAGTAATCTTAGAACATGGCTCTCCTAAAAAGATGACCTAATTCTGGTACTTACCCTTCCTAATAACCCTGTGCTATTCTCTTCCAATATAGCCTGTGTTGATCTCTGCCTTTTTGATAAGGAATTGTCCTTGTGAAGACACGCAGGGCTGGTTGAGTCCTGAACTGTGAATGTACATGTTTTTGTTCTTGTTTTTCCTTTGGCTTCATAAACAAATCATTCTTTTCCCCACTGGGAATTTCTTACTGGATTTAAAGAAACCATGAGTAATCATGCATGCCACTCCAGTGTTTTTCTAAGTAAACTCTGTACAATCAATTTCTGCAATTCCTCTCAATCCAGTGTAATGTCTAAATTCTTCAGACTCTTGAATGTCTTCCCATAGATTAATCTGGTATCATTTTCAGGAGTGATTTTGGTGGCTGAGAGTAAAATGTGGAGGTTATTGATTACAAAGGGGTAGGCTTGCAAGTTATCTCACTGACATATGGATGACAATACCTACAGGACTCCGCATACATTTTGAATAACAGGAGACATTCACTATTTTCTACAGCCTCATTCCTCTGCTGAGTTCTCCCTCTCACAAAGGCTCCTACTTATTAATTCATTCTTCCTTTTAAGGTTCCACTTACATCACAGGGGTCATTGGAGTAATGGTGTATGCTGGTTCTGATATTGCTGCTCCCCATCATCCCGCTATTTTCCTCACCCTTCCTGGATCAGACCTTGGTTGGCCATCAAACCACGTGGTTCCATACCTCGTGGCAAGAAGCCTCCCCTTGCTTTTGGCTGCAGGGCCTTGGCCCCATCGTGACGTGGCACCTTAGAGTACGCTGTTCAAAATATTCCCTGCTGAGGTTGTTCCCTGTGGTCCCAATAAGAGGCAGAGACCTTGTTAGACATTTGTTTGAAGAGGAGGCAGAAATACTAATTGGTGTCTGGGTAGTAGAAACTTCACCCAGGATCCCTATAGGCAATGCCTGAAAAGGTGCCTATTAAATATTCTGTTTTGAGGACCTGACTGATAGCTTAATTTCTCATCCATCTAGTGAGTAATGGCTAAGGGTAGGCCCAAAGAAGAGAGATACATATAGGCTCCATCACAAATAGCTTTCCTTCAGCCTTTCCAGATCTGATAATCTTATAGGCTATTTGGAGTGGAAATACATGGTCTTGATATTATTATGGAAAACTAGAAATACTGCCAATATTCTGCACATCATCTGAGGTCTGTTTGGACCTTTTCTTATACAGACACAGGTAAGGGAGGGTCCAGGTGTGTGAGAATTCCTTCCTCCAAAACAGGAAAACATCTTTGTAGTCCCTGCTCAACAGTCAGCTATTTGTAAATCTGCTCCTCTTTGAAACTCACAGGGTGAGTTACAGGGAAGTATTTATGGAGGCACCTAAATCAGTGTCCTAGATTCCTATGGTTCCAGGACCCCTTACCTCTCTTTACCTGCTTCTCTGATGGAGGTGGAGGAGCTGAGTGTACTGGAGCAGATTTATAATTTATAATAAGGAACATTTGCTGGGTCCTAAGGGAATGTTTGGGCCATCAGGTGTGATTACTTATTACATTGTTCTGAAGACAGTTTCTACAAGGTGGGTTGAGGCTTCAGGTTGGTCCAGCTTTGAAGATAATTTGAAGCAGATGCTCAGGCGATCAGAGCCACATTTCTTGATACCCTTCACCTCCCGACTCAATACTCTACTCTGGGGGTGCTGGGGAAATGTGATTGGGGGGAAAGATGGGAGCAGTGTTGGGAAATAAACCTGTGCTATTCTCTTCCAATATAACCTGCCTTGACCTCTGTCTTTCTGAGAAAGAATTATCATTGCGAAGACACACAGGTCTAGCTGAGTCCTGAACTATGAATTTGCATGTTTTTGTTCTTGCTTTTCCTTTGGCTTCATAAAACAAAGGAACGAAATAATTACACCTGATAACCCAACTATTCCCTCAGGACCCAGCAAACGTTCCTTATTGTATTCTTATATATTAAGGAAAAAGGAATGATTTGTTTAATGGAGTGTTTTTGACTGGATTGCTCTAGGTTACTACTATACTGACATCAGCCCAGAGGATAAATCTCTTACGTTTTGTTAAATAAAATGTATTGTTTCAGAATCTCTAAATTTTCTGTTTTCTTAAACAGATTTCTCCTAATGCACCATTTCTTTCTTTTACTTCAATGAAAATTATACCATTTTCAGAATTTGATAAAAAATTTATACAGTTATATCTCATGGGATTTTCACAATGAATCAGTGAGGTAGGTTTTTGTATACTCATTTCTCATGTGAGGAAGCTAAGACTTGAAAATGGTTTGATGCTTTGCTTAAATTCACACAGCTGATAAATGGCAGAAATATCACCTGGCTCAGGATCTTGACTCCTATCTAGTCCAGAGTTTGTTCCATGACTCAGAACTGTAGGTCCACTCAGCTCTCCCATCTTCCAGCTCTCATGCCTTCTGCTGTCATCACATAGTGTCTTTAGGAGCAGTGGTTGACAGTATAGGCAATAACCCCATGGTTTATCATGGAGAAGGTTATTGGCTATTTTAAGGCTGTGATGCTGCTTTTTTCTTGGAATATGTTTCTGTACAAACTTCTGATTCTTTCCCTCATGTTTAGAGGCCTTTTCTTATTATCATAGAAACTGTAGGATCAACCCAACTGCACTTTTTCCACTTGGAATATGAATCACTTATGTTACAATCCAAAGTCTTCTCAGGCCCTGGCCCAGGTCTCTGTGTGTCCTTGTGTTTTTTTCTTTCGGATGAGAGAACCATGGTCTTGGAGGTATTAGAGGGTGTTGGGGAGCCATGTGATGCCTAAATCGCTCCTTAGCTATTTGATTCCTCTACTGTTTACGCTTGGCCACAGGTCCTAAATGTTCTTTCTTGGCCCTGCAGCAGTCACTGCTCACATGGAGACAGGATGATGGCTTTCTAGCTCAGGGATCAGTGGTTGTAAGTTCTTGTCTGATTCTGTCACAAAAATAGATCTGGGACCATGGGACTTCATGACTTCTTTCTAGAGTTTAGTTTTCTAACTTTGCAAAATGATGCTTTGGGAATAACATATGTTGGGAATCTGAATTATTTCACAGACATAGTGTAATTACATGGAAAATGGAACTGGAGGAAAAATCTGCCATTTTTCCCTCTTGTTCTCAATAATGTGGCTGTGGTACAGAATTCTTTGGCTTTTATGTGGTTGTTATTACCAAGAGATTCTGTTTATTTCAGGTCCCCACAACTCTGAACTGTGTGTCTACCTCTGTACAACAGCACCTTGAAGGAGATACAGGAGCTGGTGAAATCAGATAGCCATTTAGAGATACTGGAGAGAGAAACAAGATATGCATTTATCAAATGACTGGGGAATAATCCAAGGAAGAACCTGATTGTTATTGAAGTCATTAACCACCATATAATCTGTAACCTGGCAGCCAAGTGAAGTTTGGGGAAGCTGGATGTCTTCAAATTAAAGAAATTTTCCAGATATTGGGATCTTGGGCAGTTTCTGATGAAGGTTAGTGGTATAATACTAGGAGGCCAATGTTGACTACATCTAGCACCAGCATTCAGAACCTGGGACTATGAACCTGAGAGGAAAATTTCTTTTTAATATTAGCTCCTGAGCATTTAAATCTGGTTATGTGAATTGCCCCAGATTATAGCTATATTAGGATATCTAATACTGGAACCTGGTTTTTGAAATTCTTGTCCAGTGCATTTCCACTGGACCCAGTTGTCTTGCCTTGTCTGTGTTTTAAGATATTGCAGAAATATTGACTAAGTTGAAAATTACTTTTGATTGTGTGTATGGGGAAAGAGTGATGGTGATGGTGGTGTTAGTGAGACCACACTAATATATCCTGTTTCCAACCTTCATATCATTGAATTTAACCTGCTATCTTTTTTTCTTTTTTTTTGCAGTGGTTCTTTGCTCTTCTGAGTGAGATGATCACTATGACTCTTCCCAATACTTCTTATCTCTTCCCACATACTTTCTTCTTGGCTGGCATTCCAGGACTGACTGCCATACACATTTGGATCTCACTTCCGTTTTGCTTCATGTTCTTCCTGTCAGTGACTGGGAATGGTGTTCTGCTTTTTCTTATTCGAACAGAACGCTGCCTTCACCAGCCCATGTTTATCTTTCTTGCCATGCTCTCCTTTGTCGACCTGGTTCTTTCCCTCTCCACTCTTCCCAAGATGCTGGCCATTTTCTGGTTTGGCGCTACAGCCATCAGCTCCCACTCCTGTTTTTCCCAGATGTTCTTCATCCATGCATTCTCTGCCATGGAGTCAGGAGTGCTAGTGGCCATGGCCCTGGACCGCTTTGTGGCCATCTGTAACCCACTACGTTATGCAACCATTCTTACACCAGTTGTTGTGGCCAAGATTGGAGGCCTAGTGGTGCTGCGAGGTGTGGGGTTGACCATCTCCTTTCCAAGCCTGGCCCATCGGTTGCCTTATTGTGGTTCCCACACAATTGCCTATACCTACTGTGAGCATATGGCAGTGGTGAAACTGGCCTGTGGGAACACCACTGTGGACAACCTCTATGCCTTTGCCGTGGCAATCTTTCTTGGTGTGGGGGATGTGGCCTTTATTGCCTACACCTATGGGCAGATTGTGAGGACTGTAATTCATTTTCCTTCACCTGAAGCACGTGCTAAAGCAGGAAGCACATGTACTGCTCATGTCTGTGTTATCCTCTTCTTCTATGGACCAGGCTTTCTTTCTGTGGTCATGCAGCGCTTTGGCCCACCCACAGCCTCTGCTGCCAAGGTCATCCTTGCAAATCTCTACTTGCTCTTTCCCCCTGCACTGGACCCCATTATCTATGGGGTTAAGACGAAGCAGATTCGGGAGCGACTGTTTAAAATTCTAACCCCCAAGAGAATTGATGCTACCTGATTATAGTTCTCATCATCTGGACCTCAAGGACCAGGATGACCACCCCTCTGGGATGGGAGACCCACAGCTCATGTTATTTACCTGGTGAGGACAGTGAAGGGAAAGCAAATAAAATTATCCTGAGTATTTGGAAGTTGGGAAATCTCTTTTGAGGTCTATGGTGTTCAGGTATTGTGATGGAAAATTGAGAAGAGCTGAGTATCTCAACTGATCAATCAACAAATAATTTTTGATACCCTTTTCTTCTAAAAGCTTATGATCTACTTTGTTGATAAGGTAAACGCATCATGTAATGAAGAAAAAATTAGGACTTCGATGAACATGAATCAAATGACTTAGGAATTCAAGAAGAGATGAACTGGGTACCAATTTTAAACGTACAAAAACATGGGCCACTTTCCACCACATGACACTGATATATGAAAAGTTTGTGGGAGTGGAGAAGCTCTCTCATCAGAAAAATTTTGGCATCACAGAAAAAGGGTTAAAAAATTATGGAGATACTTTAGAGTATCCAGTTTATGAGAGAAACTCCTAATATAGTCATGTTACTTGTTACTCCAGAATTGCATCTAAAGCTTTAATTTATTCCATGTATTTTTTCAGCCTGGTTTTGAGTGAATGACCCTCTATACATTATATAGTTTTATGCTCTGAGAGAAATAATAATTCTTTTACTTCTTCACTTTTAGCCTCAGGCACAGAAATCTGAGTTCAAGTTTATTGCACACAATAATAATTGTTTTAACTTATTTTTTTTCCTGTCTTCATTCCTAACTCTCTTTCTCATTTTCTTCTGGTTTCTACCATTGGCATTTATTTTAATATGTTTGTTTGTTCTAAAGTATTTACATGTCCTTGCAATATATGTAGTATTGATTAAGTGTTATGTATTCCTAATATAAATAAATACCCTTCTTTAGTTCCTCAGATGTCCATGCTTCCTCCAGCCATGGGTATTGTGGGTTATTTTTAATAGAAATGCATATTTCTATCCTTATCCTCAACATGCCTACTCATTTTGAACTTCAGTTCAAACCTCACCACCTTGAAGATTTTTATAATTAGATCAGTCACTTGTGTTCTGAACTGTGTGTATTTACCAGTAAATAAATCTCATTACTTAATAGACTGTGTCATTTTAGCATATTTCCTCATCAGTCACATTGACATATGTGTGTTTTGAAAATATGAATATGTAAATGTCCAAAGTGTAACACAGTGGGCACTCAATAAATTTTGATTGAAAGAATAATTTATCACAAAATTACCTTTGCTATCGCAGTCACTATTAACACTCTTGTCTTCACTGCTGTCATCATGACTAACACCACTTGTGCTTAGTCTTTTCAAATGGTATAATTTCACCTGGTGGTATTTTGGATGCTGTGCAGATACGGTAGAGGTCATGGTTACTCTTACAATGAAGACCCATTGCTTTGTGTGAGCATAGGACAAACAGAGAACTAGCACTTGCCTTCCTTTTCATTCTTTGTTTGCTTCCCCTTTCTTCATTATTTTTTTCCTTGTCCTGAGTATTTATCAGGCTCTCAGTGTGACAATGAAATGAAGTTGAAAATATAGAAATTGTGACAAAATGTGATAGTACTGTGGTAGAGATTGAGTCAAAATCTTAGAGGACTAGTTCTCAACAGGAGGTAATGGTCAGGAATGGGACATGAGTTGGATCTAGTTAAAGTCTACTTGAAACGATAGTGTGAATGATCAGGGCTTAGAAGAAAAATGGGCCTTGGTTATTGAGTGGGTAGGAGGTGGGTCTGGGCTAAATCTTTCCCTGAGCAGCTCCTGCTCTATGCCATACTCTATTGTCCCATTTTCCTCTGTGAACTATTAATCTTCAATATTAGAAGTAAGAGGATAACTCTTGAAAGAAAAGGCAAAAGTGGACACTCCTCACCAACTTTTGTCTGTGCTTCACAGGCAGCAAAGTTGAAGTGGAAGAAAGATCTGCTGGAAAGGGGAGCAGCGACAGCATTGCAGAGGAAGATTCCTCAGCGGGTGGAGGATGAGTGGCGGTTACCATTGAAGGTCTTAGAGGCATGTAGGTGCTTTTGGGCAAACTAGTTTTGAACAATGTTAGTCTGAATATATCTATTAGCATAAAACCTTCATGACACGAGTCACTCCTGTTGTTCAGCTCTTACTCCATGGTACTGTGAAACCCTGATAAGAAAATGCTGCACATAAACTCTCATTTAATGCCCACAAATGCAAATAAAGCGGATGTTCTCATTATTTCCAGTTCCCCCCCACCCCCATGAAAATCTTATACTTTTTACTAACGGGGACCATTTATTTTATTGCACCTCTTCTACCTCTGTTTTAGTAGTAAGTTCACTGTTTTGTTCCCAAATGAATTTTTCAATTTTTTTCTTATAAAATAGAAGCACAGACTGGTGCTTTTGAGTTTCATGTCATTCATATATTTTATCCACTATCTCTCCCACTTATGGAAATATCTCCTGGTTGTTCTCCTTCATTAAATGATAACTTGGTCAATACCCTGTACTGTGCTTTTTGGCCACCTGTGATCCTGGTGGGGATTTCAGTATCTCACTGATTTTTTTAATTCTTGATTTCTTTTCCCCTTAAGATCCCTTCCTCATACCCATTCCCAAGGCATATCCTCTAACCTCTTGAGAGATCACTGTGCTTGTTTCCAACAGTTCTCCCAGCATCTGTGCTTCACTCTTCTATCCATACACCCAGCATGACCTTTGACAATGAAATTCTGATTGTGTCTCACTCTTCCATTTAAAATCTTCACAACTTTCCATTGCCCTTTCACATAACCTACAATGTGCATGCTAAGGTTTCTGCTTATATTCCAGGCTCAGTTCCTGGTACTGCAATCCCAAATTTCACTATTCTGTCAGGTCTTTGACAATGTCAAGTTCCCTTTCCTGCAGCATCAGGGATTTTGTATCTACAGCATACTCCCACATCTCTCTTCACTTTTAACCCATTCTTCTATCACTAACTTAAATGAGGGAGGACTTTCCTGAACTTCCCAAACTGAGAAGGTTTTTCTTTTATGTGCTTTATTACACTGTAGTTTTAATTTATGACACTTACAATTGTTATTAGGATTCAGTGATTAAATACTTAACATATATCATGCCATGAGCTATGATGATAACAGACATTTGTCATATTGATTGATTGTTTTTTCCCCTGACATTTAGCAGAGTACATCAATTTACTAGATATTTAATACCCATTGAATGAAAAATGAAGCTTCCCACAATTTGTGAATGGAATACTTGTGGAATAGATGAATAAATAGACTGTGCATTTGAAACACTATTCCAAAGGAGAAATGTGGCCATGAGGGTGAACTGGTAGCTGCTTTATCAGGGATAGAACTAAGGGAAAGATTTCCTTGCTTATGAGAAAGTAGGTCTTAGCCCATCTCTTTGGGAACTTGCTGGGATGGATAGTCTGAGAGTTTATATTCACCTCATATTTGCTATGGTACACTAGACTTGATGTCCATAGACCTGCCACAATCGGCCAGAAGAGAAGCAGAGAGCTCAATTAACCTGAGACAAGACTCACTTATTTCAGGTTGGATTCTCTAGAAATAGACTCTGAGGCAGATATTTGCATGCAAGAAGCTTATTGTGAAGTAGACTTGGGAATGACACCTGTCAAAAGTGGGGAAAACAGGATGGACCAGAGAGAGAAGTTAAACTATGATCTGATTTCCCCAGAGTCTGAGCTGATTATAGGGTAGGTTCTTGAGGGGAATGGTTTTTCAGTGTTGTTTCATATAGAAGAAAGAGGATCAGGTTTTTGTATTCCTATATAGAACAGTCAGTGATTGAGAGCTACACTCAGAAAGGAACATTAGTCTTGGATAATGCAGCTCTATTTGTCCAAGGGAGAGTGACTCAATTATGAGCTTTTAGTAGCCAACACTCACAGCAGATGGAGAAATGAACACATTTAACCCAGAATTCACTAAGGAAATTTTCAGAAAGAAATAAGATGGTCTCAATCTTTGCACATCATGATACTGTATATATAGAGAACCATAAAGACTCCACAAAAAAACTACTAGAACTGATCAATGAATTCAGTAAAGTAGTGGGATACAAAATAAATATCCAAAATCAGTTTCATTTTTATATACCAATGATGAACTCTCAGAAAGGGAAACTGAAAAACAACAACAACAAACAATCCCATTCACAATTGCTTCAAAAAGAATAAAATACTTAGGAATGAATTTAACCAAGGATATAAAAGACCTAAACTCAGAAAATTATAAGACATTGAAGAAAGAAACTGAAGAGGATACAAATAAGTGGAAGCATATAGCATGTTTATGGATAGGAAGAATTAACATAATTAAAATGTTTATACTATCCAAAGCAATCTATAGATTTAATGCAATCCCTATCTAAATACCAATGGTGCATTTCACAAAACTAGAACAAATATTTAAAAAATTTATATGGAACCACAAATGATCCATAACCATCACAATAGTGAAAAAGAAGAACAAAGTTGGAGGAATTATGCTAACTGACATCAAATTACAATACAAGACCATAGTAATAAAAACAGCACAGTACTCACATAAAAACAGACATGTAGATCAATGGAACAGAATGGAGAGCCCCAAAATAAATTCACACCTTTATGGTCAATTAATATGTGACAAAGAAGACAAGAACATTCAATGGAGGAAAGACAATCTATTCAATACATGGTGTTGGGAAAATTGGAAAGATACATGCAAAAATAATTGATATTAGACCTCCTTCTTACACCATACATAAGAATACATTCAAAATGGATTAAAGACGTATATGTTAAACTTGAAACTATGAAAATCCTAGAAGAAAACACAGGCAGTCAAGGGAAACAAGAGAAAAAATAAAGAAATGGGACAACATCAAACTAAAAAGTTTTTGCACAGCAAAGGAAATCATCACCAAAACGAAAAGACAACCCACTGAATGGGAGAACATATTTCCCAATGATATATCTGATAAGGGGTTAATATCTAAAATTTATAAAGAACTAATAAAACCCAACACCCCAAACAACAAACAATCCAGTTAAGAAATGGGCAAAGGACCTGAATAGACACTTCTCCAAATAGGACATACAGATGACCAATAGACAAATGAAAAGATGCTCAACGTCACTAATCATCAGAGAAATGCAAATTAAAACCATAACGAGCTATCACCTCATACCTTTCAGATTGGTTATCATCAATAAATCAACAAACAGCAAATGTTGCTGAGGATGTGGAGAAAAGGGAACCCGCATGTACTGTTGGTGGGAATGCAGATTGATGCAATTACTGTGGAAAATAGTACGACATTTCCTGAAAAATTAAAAATAGAACTGCTTTATGTTCCAGCAATTCCACTTCTGGGAATATATCCAAAGAAACCTGAAACAATATACTCATTGCAGCATTATTTACAATAGCCAAGATTTGCAGCCCAAGTGTTCGTCAGTAGATGAGTGGATAAAATAGCTGTAGTACGTTTACACAATGGAATATTACTCAGCCATAAAACAGAAGAAACTACTGGACCATTTGCTACAGCATGAATAGACCTGGAAAGTATAATGCTAAGTGAAATAAGACAGCCAGAGATAGAAAAATACCATATGATTTCACTTATATGTGGTATCTAATGAACAAGATAAACTAACAAACAATAAAAAAAAGAACGTTTTGGATCTGATTTGACTTGCAAGAATGACAAATATGGGCTTATAGAGCAATGCGAATTTTTCTAGCTCACTGAGCATGAGATTTCCTAAAAAAGCCATCAGGATGTATATAGACTTAAGGGTGATGACCAACACTGGACAGATGTGGGCCTCTTGGGCAGGTGCACATGCCATTCCCTGCTCTGCCTATCTGCTCAATTATCTCTCCCTAGAGCAGTAGACTCAGCCCTTTGCATCTCCAGCCAATCTGCAGGCTATGTCCATGTATGTATGAGTGTCCTCTGGGACCCACTAATGGTAATAACACCTTGCCTGTCCAGTGCTTTGTTCACAGTCACCAAGCCCTGCCTTGGGAAAGTATCGAGAATAAACTTGCCTTTCAGAGTGAAGATGACAGAACCAGCTAAAAGTTCATTATGAAATTTCAGGTGGGAAAATGAAGTCAGATTTGGGGCTTATGGTTTTAGGGAAGACTGTTGCTGGCTCCCTTCTTCTGCTTATCTTACAGCTCTTGTTAGATAGGCATTATTTCTTGGTTAGCTATTTGGCTCCAAGTCTTCCACGACCTATGATCAGACACCTCTTAGTAGTCTTAAATGTATGACTTCTTGTCTCAGAGTAGCTGCTCTCCCCAGGTCTGACTCCTCAAAACAAACTCCCTATGGTCCATTCCCCTTAGCTGCTTCTGCCCTTCAGGTCACATATCACCGCAAGATAACTTGTGTGTTTCTGTATCTCCCTGTTACCACTGATTTCAAGTCCATGACACCGTTAAGAAGGAGACTAAGGAGACAGGGTCAGGTAGTAGCCCATAGAGGAGCTTTCCTGCCTGCAGCGACAGCAATTATCAGTGGTGACCACAGGAGACCTTAACTTCTGACACGCCCAGAATTTGGTGATGGTCTTTATGGCGGAGAGATCTAATAGGGTTCTTTTTCTACAAAGCACCCAGAATTTCACTTCAGCTGAGAAGAACTGAGGAATTAGTCCATTCCTCTGGGACACCCCCCTGTCTGCTACATCCTTCCCATCCTGTAAGTTCAATGTGTTTTGTCAAGTTCCCTCGATTCCTGGTTGTTTTATATACTCACCTATTTAGTTAAAAATGTAACCATATAGTTATTAATTTATTCAGCAAACACTACTGATGCCAATTAGATTCCAGCGTTTCTAGAACCTGCCTTGTGACCGCTGCCATAAGCTAGGCGCAGTCCCAGCCCTTCAAGGATGGACAGGTTTTCAGCGCAAGGTAATCAGTGCAATGACAGAGTGGGGGACAGCTTTATAGATGACAGCTCACTTGAACTGAATTGGCATGAACAAGTAGGGAGGCACGACATCAGTTCTTTGCTAATTTTATGTTGCATTCTGGTCAGCGAGCTAAATATATCTTCACTTTTATGTTCCTGGGAATAAAGTCCCTTCTGGTTTCTTCTAAGCATAACAGAGGGACCTCTTGTTTACTTTATCAGTTAATGCTTATTAAGCAGCTCTAGGCTTTCCCTCTAGACTCACAGAACACGCAGCACAGGCTCTCTGCTGCTCTCTCTGCCCACTGCAGCCTGGCTTCATTGTTCATGACTCTGCTGATAGGGTGTCTTTTGCGATGAGTGGCCTTCCACAGATGCTCAGCTGTTCTCTGACTTCTCAGCTGGAAAATGAGAAGTGGCCTGAAATCTGTAGTAAAAGGGAGTGTTTAAGGAATAGAATTAACTTTCTTCCTGCTTAGAATGTTAAGCACTTGAAATGTGACTTTTTATAAGATAATGAGATTCTCCTGGGGGTGGGGGTGAGATCTCAATAAAACCATGTCACTGTTACTTGAAGCTAATAGTGGTTTTGAATCTGGAAGGAAAACAAAGGCTAGAAGGAAGATATATGCCTACCAGGGATTTCAGACTTTTTAGGTGTGTGTTCATAGGTTTGGTGGCAATATTGTAGTCATTATTGAGTTATTACAAAAAGACAATTGAAGTGGTCTATTCATGCATAATTCACCAGAACTGAGTAAATCCCACCCCTCAGGTAACAAATATAATAATTATTGCAGACTGTGCACAGCTTTTAAGACAAGCACACGCAAATAAATATATCCAGTTTCAAGGTTTTTGTTTCAATGCCCAGGAAAAAGGTAATCAGAGCACCTGTTTAATTAGTACTCTTTGTTAATATAGGGTATGAAAAACACTGAGTTAGCACCACACCATGATGAGACAGACATAGCAAAAGTTTGAAACAGAGAAGCAGACTCATGGAGACAAGAAGAAAAGGAAAGAGGCCAGTGATCTCAAAGTCAATGATCTTGCATTATTAATGTTAATAACAATAGCTATATTGACATAAGAGACTTGACATAAGATAACTCTTGAAGATCTTGTATGCCAGACTTAAATGTGTATTTTTTTCATAGATTAAACTTACTAAAGAATTTTAACTTCAGATGTGACATGATGACATCTGCATTTCAGGAAAAACCCTCTGACTTCAGGGTGGAGAGTGGTTGAGTAGGGTATAATAGCAAAGGCAGGGAGTTTTAAGGAAAAAATCCAGGTGAGAGGAATTGGGAGTACGAACTTGGCAGTGACATTGGGGATTAAGAAAAAGGAGTAGGCATGAGAGGGGTTAAAATAAGTTCAACAGCAACTGGTGACTAGATGAAAGGGATGAGAGGTGTAAGTGAGTAAGGATAGTTTCAGTTTTCTACCTTAGGTTGCATAGGTAGATGGTGATCTAATTCACAAAAAGATGGACAAAAAGGAGGTAAAGCAGATTCGGTCTTGAATATATTGAGTGTATGGTTAGCTGTTTAGAAAGCACATGAAAAAAATGGATTTGTATTTCAGAAAGCTATTTGGCTTAGATACATAGACATGAAAGAAATTAAAGTATTCAATGGTTAAAACCATGTAAAAGAATGAACTCAATCAGACATAATGCACTGAATGTGCAAGAGAGGGGAAGATGGAAGCCTGGAATGAACACATATAATGGATAGGTAGATGGAGAAGGTGCTGAGACTGGGGATACAGAAGAAACAATTGTAGAGTGCTACGCAATGAAACTGAGGGGAAACATTTCGAGAATAACAGATTGATTTATAGTGTTCAGTAATGCCAAGAGTTAATACAGAAAATCCTTTGAGTAGACAGTTCCAAATTACAAGTAATGGAATGGCAGACCTTACACATGTCTCCAAAAGCAGCATTTGCTTACTTATGTCTGTAAATGAAATGAGACCTGTGCTAATTCAGACATGAGGATGTCTCATCTTTCAAAAAGTTATATCCGGAAAAGGAAATGTTCTTCCTTGTATGTTTATTCCCTTTATTCCCTTGTGTTGCAGTTTGAGCCTCTTTCTTCTTCTCATGAAGATGGCAGCCAGGTCTGGACAATGTGATAACCCACCAGCAATGGAGAAATCAGGATTTTGGTTTCTTTTCTCTCTCCCCTTTCTGCGCCATTTATGATGACCCTTAGTAATTCCAGCTGGAGTCCTCTCCATCCCTCTTTTTTCCTAACTGGCATCCCAGGTTTAGAGGAAATCCAGCACTGGATAGCATTGCCACTGTGTGCCCTTTACCTCTTTGCTCTTGTGGGCAATGTCACCATCCTCTTCATCATCTGGACTGATCCATCCTTGCACCAGCCTATGTACATCTTTCTGGCTATGCTATCTGGCATTGACCTGGTCCTGGCCTCCTCCACTGCACCCAAAATGCTTGCAGTGCTCCTGGTTGATGCCCATGAGATTGGGTATACTGTTTGCCTGATACAGATGTTCTTCATTCATGCGTTCTCTTCTATGGAATCAGGTGTACTTGTGGCCATGGCTCTCGATCGTTATGTAGCCATATGTCACCCTCTGCACCATTCCACCATCTTGCATCCAGGGGTCATAGGGCGCATTGGAATGGCAGTGCTGCTGCGGGGATTAGTCCTCCTCCTCCCCTTCCCTATCCTTTTGGGGAAACTTACCTTCTGCCAGGCCACTGTCATAGGCCATTCGTATTGTGAACATATGGCTGTGGTAAAACTTGCTTGCTCAGAAACCACAGTAAATCGAGCCTATGGGTTGGCAGTGGCACTGCTTGTGGTTGGACTAGATGTCCTGGCCATTGGTATTTCCTATGCCCTCATTCTCCAGGCAGTGGTAAAGGTACCAGGGGTCGAGGCCCGATTAAAAGCCTTTAGTACATGTGGGTCTCATATCTGTGTCATCCTGGTCTTCTATGTCCCTGGAATGTTTTCTTTCCTTACTCACCGTTTTGGCCACAATGTACCCCATCATGTTCATGTTCTTCTGGCCACACTCTACCTCCTTATGCCCCCTGCACTCAATCCACTTGTTTATGGGGTGAAGACTGCGCAGATCCGCCAGCGAGTACTCAGGGTATTCTACATAAAAGAGTAGATATTAATACATTTAATTTTTTCAGAAGCTCCTGCCAAAGGCACTGCCCACGGATGTTCCAGGCTATATAGGTGGAAGCCATTCCACAGTGAGAAGTCCTTCCAGAACTAATAGTCTCATGGCAAAGTAATCGTGAGCACTTGGTTCCACAGGTGGTTGAGATGCACCTGGATAGCTGGATTTGTGAATATTTCCTGCATTCCTTTTTCCTCCTGATCTCAACATTGCCCTACTCCTGATGATGGAGAAACTGGTAGATAGGATAAATTGACTCTGGATAGGATATTTTTCTGACTGTGTAACATCACACAGAATGCAGAATGTGTGGTTTTAGTTTTGGAGTGTCCTCAAACCCTAGAATTGCTGTGAGCTCTAGGTCACTGGACTTCTGTGTGGCAAGGGTGCTCTCAAAGCATTTGAGATGTCCACAGTGTGAGAAAGGTACTATAATAGGTTCTAAGAATAAAATGTCATAATCCCTAGTTAAAAAAAGTAAAATAAGCCTGTATTTAAAATTCATTGTATTTTAATTTATTTATATGTTTGCTTAGAATAAAGAGAGAATAAGACCAGGTATTGAGTATATGTGTGTTTTGTAAGTGTTGATTTAACAAAGCAAAAGTAGCCATTACATGGTTATCTAATAACTATAAAATGTGTTGGAGTCTGGTGTTGGTAAACACAGCTTTATTAATAAACTAGGGGCACAGTGCATGAATGCATGTACCTTGAAAGGAACTGTGGGCTGCGAGGTTGCTGTGGGCACAGGGGTGGTCTTGGCCCATCCTCCGTGCCCCATCCAGCCCCTCCCACCATGGCCCTGGGTCCCCTCTCTGCTGGCAGTCCTGCTCCTGCTGCTACTGCTCCCACATGCTGATAGCACTGGCCCCACTCGCACCTGCTGACCCTGCTGCACGCTTGGGGTCTTCGCCAGCAGCAGGTATGAGCAGGGTCAGAGCAGTCAGTGGGTGTGAGTGATGGCTGCTGCCTCATCACCCCTCAGGAGCAGGAGGAGGTGGAGGAGCCCTGAGAGGCATTTGGGCCACAGGCACTTGCACCTTCTGACAGCACTGAGTGATCAGTGCTGGTGCCAGGCACTGGCAGTAGGTGCTAGCAGGATGGCACCAGCAGCAGGTGCGAGTGCTGGATGGGACCACAGCATGCTAGAGCAAAGAATTTTCAGTAACCACCAGGGGCTTGCCTTGATGACAGTGACCAGTGCCCCACCTTGGTCTGGTGCCACTGCTCATCTGCTCCACTATCCCACCACAGCTGACGCCAGCCATGTTCTGTGGTCAGCACTTGTTATAGGGACTGGTTGTTTGGTTGTTCTGCTGTTTTGTCTATTTGCATGTTAGGGTCATATATATAGTAGTTATGAAATAGTTATGCCATCTGAAAATGAATTTATCTTTCTGCAATGTGGATATAGAGTGAGGTCAATTAGGTCTTTCATTTCTGCTCACAGGAATTGGTTAAAAATCTACAAGAGGATTGTCATAATTGGCGTATTGCCTCCTGTTTGTTGGTTATTGCCCTAAGATTTGGCTTAACTCTTTTGTGTGCCTTACAAAGAACATTTTTTTAAAAATCCTTACCTGAGGATATTTTTAATTGATTTTTAAAGAGAGTGGAAGAGAGAGGGAAAGACAGAGAGAAATGTCAGTGGGGGAGAAACACATTGATTGGTTGTCTCCTACACATGCCCTGACCAAGGCTTGGGTCTGGGAGAAGCCTGTAACCGAGGTTCATGCCCTTCACCAGAATTGAACTTGGGACCCTTCTGTCCACAGACCCTTTGCTCTATCCACTGAGCAAAACTGGCTAGGGCAAGAACACATTTTTATTTGTTCAGTCATGGAAGAAGTCAAGTTTCTGCTACCTTTAAGTAGGATGCTCAAGTGAGGAGAGGATCCTATTTTAGGATTCAATAGTGGTAGAAGGGGTGGAGTGGGTGGTTAGTGTTTTAAATTTCTCCTTTCTTTGTAAATTTTATTCCCAACAAAAACTTGTCTGTTACAGAGACTGAGAATTAAGTCTTTAATTTGGATGGCCCCCATGGATGAAACAGAAATGAATGGTGTGAGTTATTCTTATTGCAGGAGGAATTACACATTGTCATCACTTGATTCTAGGTCTAGGACTTAAACTCTGGTAAGTCATCCTGGGGAAGCCCAGGCTATGGTGTATTATACCCATTGGAAAGCAACTTCCTTGAGTTTAGAGGTACTTGGTTTTGCTAGGTTATAAAAGGAAGCAGTTTGTTCTGTTTTTCCACTTAAACCACTGGTTGAAGCCTGGGACAGGGATAGTATGATGGAGTTTAAAGCAGTTTCCTTCGATCATGAGGTGGAATTATGAGCTGAAGATGACACTTCAGAAGAACCTGTGTTCCTGAGGCTGTATGGGCCACCAACCCTAACTTAAACAGAAGTAAACTTTACTTGTTTTAAGACACCATATAGGGGTTGGCAAAAGCAGGCTTACAGCTGTGAGTATGCAAAACAGAGTTTATTCTTGTATTATTATTATAATCATAATCTGCATGTCTTTGTCCATACAACTGTAAACCTATCTTTGCCCATCCCTGTATTTTTGGGAATCTTTATGGCAGCCGAGTAACATTATAGCCTAGTAAGTATATGTTTATCATCTCAGATCTTCCACATGGGATATGTATTCTGCCCGACATATGTTTTTTTAAAATATATTTTATTGATTTTTTACAGAGAGGAAGGGAGAGGGATACAGAGTTAGAAACATTGATGAGAGAGAAACATCGATCAACTGCCTCCTGCACACCTCCCACTGGGGATGTGCCTGCAACCAAGGGACCCTTCAGTCTGCAGGCCAATGCTCTATCCACTGAGACAAACCAGTTAGGGCCTGACATATGTTTTTTAAAAATGTCCTTTTGAAAAAGTTTGTAGTTTTTATCTAAAAAATCTCTTTATTTTACTCTCATTCAAATTTATTATCAGAATATTGTTTGCATCATTTTCTTATTGTTTTATTTTCTGTGTCTTCTGTACATCTTCTACTTCATTATATTTGTGTTTAGTTTTCTGTTTTCCTTGGTCACCCATGCTAAACATTTATTAATATTGTAAAAACATTAAAACATTTAAATATATAAACTGTATAGTTATTCAGCTAAATGTTAGCATTGGCTCTTTGGATTAACCTTTTCTTGTTTTTACCACTGGCTGAGATTTCTTTATGATTCTACCACCTCAAATTTTCATTAAAGAGGCCATTTAAAAATATTATTACATATTTTATTTTATTTTATTTTTTTATATTTTATGATTTTTTTTTTTTATTTTTACAGAGAGGAATGGAGAGGGACAGGGAGTCAAAAACATTGATGAGAGAAACATCGATCAGCCGCCTCCTGCACACCCCCTACTGGAGATGTGCCCGCAACCCAGGTACATGTCCTTGACCAGAATCGAACCTGGGACCCTTCAGTCCGCAGGCCGATGCTCTATTCACTGAGCCACACTGGTCAGGGCTTATTACATATTTTATAAATGTCTCTTTTTTCTCCATGCGCTCTTCTCTCTAATGAATTAGCCTTTCTGCTTGTTTAGTGTGTGTATGTGTGTGTGAGGTGTGTCTCTCCTTTTCATTCTATTTTCCTCAAATATCCATAGATTCTGACTCTTATGTATTTGTTCATATATGAGCATTAATTGGTTTGGGTACTTGGGTCAGAATGGCACAGCTTCTGTACCAAAATTGCAGGACTCTGTAGGTCATTGTGCAGGGATTTGCTGACAGGTAGAATTCCCTGCAGGCTGTCAAGAGGAAAATGAAGAGATGAGCTGTGTTCTCTCTATTTTGCTAAAAAAGAGAAGATTTTGTGCTTAGAACCAGAGATGCTACAGTATGTTTTGTGGATCTGTGGAGCTGGAATTTCATGTTTTTTTCTCTATTTCTAACCTGGAGAATCAGCCTTATCTTGGAATTGACTCTAATTCTCTCTGTTTGATCTCACTGCAATGACAGGGTGTGGAGATTCAGAAGCATCTCCTTCATTTATTATAGAGATCTGATTTCCTTGTTGCTGAGTCTGAATGACCCAGCTTCTCTGGCAATACAAGAACAATTACCTTCTCGATTTGCTAATGGATTGCTCTCCATTCTGGTTATCTTTTCTATTGATTGATGCTAAGCGTGGAGTGTCCCCTGGATCTCTTAACAATAACATGTTCCATGACACAGCACTTCTTCCTCAGGTACAGTTGAAGCTCCAGCTCTGCTCTTCAGGCCATGACTATCGTTATTGTGAACCTGTTGCTGTCCACAGGCATCTTCTCTGTAGACCCTCATCAGAGTCAGGAAGAACTAAGCAGAGGCACAGAACTCAGAGAGATTACCACCTTTTCTTGATCATGACTGTTCAAGCTTCTTTTATAAATAAAGGTCATAGTGTTCCACTGGGTACCTTGCCAGGTGGGTAGGCCTACCAGGGGTTTAGAAAAGGTAACACTGACATTTCAAGGGCATGTTATCTTGGTTGCATAAGAACAATGGACAGGGTTGGCTTAAGGTAAAGATTGACCTTTGATAAGGAAGCTATGGGCCCGGGATATGATTACTTGCCATGACTTGCCCAGTTAGGAATTTATGATCAGACCATCCTGTGTGGTTACTTTTGGTCACTGCACTTGTTGAGCCTGCCATGTAGCCTGTTGAGCTTGTCAGGCTTATTATATAGTCTCTTGCTTTTTGTTCACAGGTAGTAGGAAATTTAGGGCTCAGACTCATGCAATAATCAAACCCAAAGGTTAGATATAATTTTTATTTGCAAAATTATGTAGGGTGAAAGCAAGGACCACTCTGTTAAGAGGTCCTTAAACATTGGTTTTGGTGAGTAGATTCTTCAATTATTAAAGGCATTTGGAATGTAAAAGTAATGATTTTCTTTGGTTTTTGAAATGTCTCTTGAGTGCAAATTGTAAATACTGGATGAAAAGGTATATATTATATGGTGTTAGAGTGTAACAAAAAGTTAGGGAAAGGTGGAAGCCTGGGGAGCTGCTTATTTCTTTCAATTGAAAAGGACACAAAAAAGTGATTAGAAAGTACTTTAAAGGGATTTCTTTGAAGAATGAGCGGAACTTGATTTTTATTTGAATGTGGAAAAGGGAGAGAATGATGACTATATTTTCATGCTGACACTCTGTAGGTTTGTTTGTCATCTAGTTTTTGACAATTCAAGAAGTTTTGGCATAAGGTTCTCTTCTTATGGATGAAGACAGAGATTGGTTTCCCAGAACTAAATATAATTAATCGAGAGGCCTGGTTGTGCAGCTGTCCTTGCTAAACCCTGTGAAACCCCCCATAGTTACATGTTCTTCCTTGGAACACTCATTTTCATTCTAAATATACATCCTAATATCTCCACACACAAGGAAGAAAATTTTGATAGACTCTTCACTTAAAAATAAACCTAAGTACCATCTTCATTTTGAATATCCTGAAGTAATCACATCTCACTTGATTTTCCATTTCTGTACACCTTTGCCCTTCTTCCATCCTAAAGTTTATTTTCTTCAAATTCCTTAGTATATTTTGGAGCCCCCAAATCACTCTGACCTCAGATTCCCCTAGAGCCATTTTCCTTTTATTGAAGAAAAGAGAACTGCATAAAGAGATAATTCCAAAGATCTTCAGAGGGGCTTCCTTTGGTATTCAGCATAGTATGGACTGGTGCATGCATGTGCAAAATTATCCACAAATATTTGAGGAAATAAAAATAAAAACAATGAATCACATAATTGCATAAGGCGATCTGGGATGGCCCTTTTCAGAGTTGCCTAATTTGAAGCATTTGGGCCTGGCCTCTTTTCTGTCTTAGGAGCTAGTCTTTGGGTAGCATTTGCCTCAGGAAGGAAACAACTTTGGAGGAGGCCGCTCCGTTTTGCCGAGCAATGCACCAAGAGAAATGCAGTTGAATGCCCTTATCAAAGTAAAATAGAAATTCCTGGCTGTAGGTAGAGCACAGGAGGTTTATCTCAGTGCAGTGGCTGATGCAATGCTGTGAGCACACTCCAGCAGTTCAGATCTTTCTGACAAACCAGGAAGATGGCAATGCCCACCTGAGCCCCTCCTAGAGCAACGTACACAGTACTCCCGACCTTTATGCTCATTGGCTCCCTAATAAGACGTTCCATGATTGGTCACCTCCACTATATATACTGCTGTACTTCCTCAATAAAATTAGACCTGTGTCACAGAACCTGGTCTCTGGAGTCGTGCATGCAAGCGTCCTAGCGCTAGGGGCTCCGTCGTCCTCACCCCTGGGAGACTCCCTGCTTCACCTGGCCAACTCAATAAGTCATGAAAGAAAGGAGAGTTTTAGGGATCAGAATAAAAATGGTTAAACTGTCATTGTTTTCATATGTTATGATCATACAAAATAGATTTTAAAAATTAGTTATATGTTCAGTAAGATGATCAGGTATAAGATGAACTTTAAAAAGCAATAGTTTTCTTTATACCAGAAAAAAATCATCTAAAATATTAGAAATTAATATGCCATTCACAGAAAGAAAACTTCTTAATATATAGAAATCGGCATCATAACAAACACACAAGACCTTTAAGGATACTAGTTTAAAATTATGCTTAAAATATTTAAGTGAAGATCTGCTTAAATGCAGAGATAAACCCTGTACATGAAAAAAGACATGTGAACATTTCAAAGATGTCAGTTCTCCCTAAATTAATTGATAAATTCAATGCATTTTCAGGAAACTTTCAGCAAGACCTGCAGGGATGTTTGTTATAGTTATTCTAAAATTGTGTTTTGAAGGTGAAAGTTTCACTGAATGGAGACTTTTTTTTAAAAAAAGGTTAGCGTCACACCATACCAGATAATAAAACATACTACAAACTCATAGTATATAAAATGGAGGTGCTTTCACGACTTATGGTTAAGTTGTGAAACCATAAAAACCTTAGAAGAAACCATAGGCAGCAAAACTCAGACACCTCTCACTGCAATATTCATACAGATGTGTCTCCTAGGGCAAATAGAACTAAGGAGAAAATAAACAAATGGGACTACATCAAAATAAAAACATTCTGCACAACAAAAGAAACCACCAACTAAGCAACAAGAAAGCCCACTGCATGGGAGAACCAGTGAAACATCTGATAAAGGGTTAATATCCAAAAGATATAAGGAACTCATACAACTTAAGGAAGAGAAAAATCCAATTAAAAAATGGGCCAAGGACCTAAATAGACACTTCAAAGTGGACATACAGATGGCTAAGAGACATATGAAAGAATGATCATCAGAGAGATGCAAATTAAAATGACAATGAGGTATCACCTCAAACCTGTCAGAATGGCTATCATCAACAAATGACAAGTGCTGGCAAGGATGTGGAGAAAAGGGAACTTTAGTTCACTGCTGGTGGGAATGCAGTCTGGTGCAGCCATTATGTAAAACAGTATGAAATTTCCCCCAAAATTAAATGTGGAACTGCCAGTGCTTCCGCTTCTAGGAATATATATCCTAAGAAATCTGGAACACCAATCAGAAAGAATGTATACACCCCTATATTCATAGCAATGCATTTTACAATAGCTAAGATCTGGAAACAGCCCAAGTGCCCATCAGTAGTTAAGCAGATAAAAAAGATGTGGTCCATTTATATCATGTAGTTAAAAAGAAGGATCTCTTACCCTTTGATACAGCATGGGGGGACCTGGAGAGTATTATGCTAAGTGAAATAATCCAGTCAGAGAAAGACAAATATCACAGGATCCCACTCATATGTAGAATCTAATAAACAAAATAAACTGATGAACAAAATTCATCCAGAGACACAAACATGGAACAGACTGTGGAATCTCAGAGGGAAGGTGGAGGTGGATAAATGGGTGGGAAGAGATCAACTAAAGTACTTATACACAGCCTAGCCGGCACAGCTCAGTGATTGTGCCTTGACCTATGAACCAGGAGGTCACAGTTTGACTCCCAGTCATGACACATGCCTGGGTTGTGGGCTCAATCCTCAGGGTGGTGGTGGGGGGAGTAGGAAGTAGCCAATCAATGATTCTATCTCATCATTGATGTTTCTATCTTTCTCCCCCTCCTTCCTCTCTAAATATATATATACTAGGGGCCAGGTGCACTCGGTGGGGTCCCTCAGCCCGGCCTGTGCCCTCTCACAGTCTGGGGCCCCTTGAGGGATGTCCACTTGCTGGCATGCCTGGCCAGCCTGAGTGAGGGGCTGATGGCTGTTTACAGGCTGGCCAAGCCCCACAGTGGGGACCCTGACCCCATGGGGGTGTGGCCAGCCTGGGTGAGGGGCTGAGGGCCATTTTCAGGTTGGCCATACCCCTTCAGGGTTTGGGTCCCTACTGGGGTGGCTGTCCAGTCTGGGTGAGGGATTGAGGGCTGTTTTCAGGCTGCCCACAGCCCCTTCAGGGTTTGGGTCCCTACTGGGGTGCCTGGCCAGCCTGGGTGAGAGGCTGAGGGCCATTTTCAGGCTGCCCACAGTCCCTTCAGGGTTTGGGTCTCTACTGGGGTACCTGGCCAGCCTGGGTGAGGGGCTGAGGGCCATTTTCAGGCTGCCCATAGCTCCCATTGACCAAAGGTCCCAGCGAAGCTGGCTGGAATCAGGTTTCTGGGGTTTATTTATCTTCTTTAATTGAAACTTTGTTACCTTGAGCATAGGCCTAGTCAGGCAAGGAAGCCTCCTGTTTGCTTCAGCTCTGTGGCTTCTATAATTGAAACATTGTTGTTGTGAGCGGAGGCCCAGCTGGCCTAGGCAGGCAGTTGCAATGGAAGCCTGCTGTTTACTCTAGCTCCGTGGCTGTTGTCCTCCATCTTGGCTGGGTTAATTTGCATACAGCTGCTCTGATTGGCTGGGGGTGTGGCTTGGCTGGTGGGCATGGCTTAGGTGTCTCAGAGTGATGGTTATTTTGCATATTACACTTTTATTAGAGTAGATATATATTTTAAAAAGAGCTTATATGCATTTATGCATAAGCCATGGATACAGACAATAGGGTGGTGAAGGCCTGGGGAAGGGGATGGAGGTGGGCTAGAAGGGAGTCAATGGGGAGAAAAAGGAGGCATACGTAATACTTTTAACAATAAAGATTAAAAAAATAAAATGGAGGTGCTTAGCATAAAGGCCTGGGCCATAATAAAGAGTTTATAACAGACAAATGCATAGAAGTTAAATGATATAGGATCATATAATTTACTTATATACATAGCTTCATTGAGGCAACAGACTGCTATAATTACACAATCCCAATCTTGATATATATGCAGAAAAACATAGATGAAAAATGCATAACAGATTGTTCATACCAGTTATTTCTGATAGGTGACATTTTGCTGAACTTCAATGATAATATCATATAATTTGAATGGTAACATGTCAATGTATTATTTTATAATCAAAGGAAAAATTAAAAACTCTGTTCATTGGGCTGTTTTGTTCAGGATGAGAATACAAAGCATAAGTATTAGACTGGTGGGAAAAACACATCCGTGTTTATGAGAAGAAAACTGATGAAGTCAGGTACACATTTAAAGGTCACCAGTTAGGAACTCCAGGAGAAACAAAAACAAGGATGGAAGGAGTGGGAACTACAAAGCATCCTTTTACTTGCTATTGGCTTGATTGTAGCAACCCTTTTGAAATTTCAGTTTTGGCCATCAGTCTGTTTCAGGGCTATCTTCACAGCCCTACTGCTTTCCAGGTGCACTACTCCCAGCACAAGTGAATGGAATTGTGTTACCAAGTTCCCAGCAGAAAGGCTCCTGTCCAGCTTGTTCACTGAGTTGTTATCTCTTTGTTCTTCTTGTATCTATTACGGATAGGCCTAACCCTCTCGCCACCCCCACCCTGTGCTATATAAAAGGACAGGAAGCTCACAGCGAGGCAGCAGACTGCTACAATTACATCAATCCCAGACACATTTATAAAATGGCACCAGGAGAATGTTTCTGCCCATTTTCTAATGTAAGGTAGCTTTCAGGCAGTGACATCTGCAGGTGGATCAAATGAGACAAAGAAATTAAATAAGATTATTACCTAACAAAAAAAAATTCAGGGCCTCTTCAGTTTCTTCAAGGACTCACAGGCTTCAGTCCACTAGTCATGAGTAGGAGGCCTGGGAGGCAGGGTGCCTAATGTGTGGGGTGTGACTGAGGCTCCTTGAGCCCCAACAGCCCGAGATGGGCATCTCTGAGACTCCCGGACTCCTCTCTGCTCACAGCGTTCCCACAGCCTGACCCCATTTACCTCCAGCCTTGGGGACCGGCGCCTCTCAGGTCCTGCTGCCCAGTCCCAGCGTTCAGAATGGACATGAACTTTGAGGACGTGGCCATTGCATTCTCGCCAGAGGAGTGAGGGATCCTTGATGAGGCTCAGAGACTTCAGAACTGCACAGTGATGCTGGGAGCATTTGCACTTGTATCATCTGTAGTTCACTCTTTTGAATCTTGTCTGAGATGGATTAGAGCAACCTGAGGACAAAGTGCACCTGGATGAAGGGAAAGCAATCCATGCCGACTCTTGCGGTTATTTCCCATCAATCCCCACCCCTCTCCTTCACTTCTGCACAGTCTCCCAGATTGATTGGCACCATCTGGTGTCATTCATAGGGCCCATCAAGTTTGTCAGCTTCCCCTCCAGACCCCCTGAATTTGGCTGCTGACCCGTGATGTGCTTTGACCAATGAAATGTGTTGGGAGAGAAACCTGTCACTACTAACACAAGAGCCTGGTACCAGAGACTGGCACTCTGTCTGTTCATTGCTACTAACACCTAGCAGTTACCTACACGGTCCTAGTTCCCAAAGAACCAGGGAGGACACGTGGCCTGAACAAGAAAGATACCTTCTTTAGTATAAGCCACTAAACCTTGGGGACTGTTTGTTACTCACTATAACATCCAGCCAGTTCTAATGGGTGTGCATTAACACTTATCCACTCCAGAAGGCATGACTAATATTAGAAGTCAGAGCTCTGTTATTAGAAACACTTGGGTAACCTTCCAGCCCCACCTTTACTTAACTCTACAATGATGCAATTTACATTAAACCTCTGAGCCTCAACTTACTCTTAATAAAATCTCAGGTTGTAGAGACAACTAAATGACATAATAATGCATGTAAAGCATTGAATTCCAGGCCTGGGACCTGTAGTAAACATTTGGTAGCTAATAGTTCCCTAGATTCATAATGTGTATTGAGTACAAACATTCTAACTATGCATGGAATGTCCAATTTTGTTCTTTGTAGGATATCAAAATTTGTTTTTAAACAAATAAAATTGGATTATATACATTCAAAAAAATTCATATATCAAATTATTTCTCTGTTAAACGTATTTTTTGCCTGAGTCCTTTCAGATTTAAGCAATTATAGTGTATGTATCTCCTGCTATAATTGTTAATTCATTTATATGCATTTATTTTTCATTAGAATGTCATTTACATGCAATGGAAGTCCCATAGCTGGGAAAACTGGAATTGGTTGAATAGTTAGTTCAGCCTGTTCTCAAAATTTAACTTGTCTTGTTGAAACTCCCATTTTTGACTTATCTAATTTCTGTGGTTGATCTACTTGTAAAAGTTAGATTTGAAACAGACTAATTTCTGACTCACCTTTTCAACTATCCTTAGTACACTCACAATTGTTGGGCAGCAAGACCACAAAGTCACTGATAGAATCCACTCTACACTCGTTCATTTCTCATGTCCTGACTTTAGTCCTTGTCTAGCTTGGATTCTATAATGCGTTATTTAATTATTCTCTTGGAAACAATCCAACTTTCTTTGTTCTCTGCCTTCATCGTAGCGGCTGGAAAAACCTCAAACTCTGTTCAAACCTAAAAGCCCCTTTCCTCTGTGAAAGATTGAAAGTTGCTAGAAAACATCCCCTACATAAATTTATTGATTTTACATTAAAAACTCAACAATACCCAGAAATCTTGCTGTCTGATGCCATTCTAGTAAATAGGCTCATATTCACCAAATTCTCTAAGACAGAATTCTAAGATTCATATTTGATTTCTACATTGACTACTTAATTTCTAATTCATCAATATATCTACTTGGTAATTCTTCCAAAAATATGTTCATTGCAATTTATTTCCTCCACCACCAGTCTGGTTCAGGCCACCATCCTCCCTTGCTTGGATCATGTAATAGTCTTCTGACTGGCTTCTTTGCTTCTACTCTTGTTTCCCCTTCAATTCATACCTTTCTTCATTAAAGCCTTTGATCTACCTTATCTAAAGTGTTGCTCCTATGGTAATGCCCTAAGATGGCACATGACAGGATTCTGTACATTTGCTTATGTATGATTATTAAAGCTGCATATATTTGTTCTATAATTTTATCTTTCTGTTTAAAAGAATAAAATTTAAAATTATGTAAAATTAGATAATATATGCACATGATTCAGTTAGTATTACTTTTGATGGCATATAATAGAATATCAAAATAATGATGGCTTAAGCAAAAATTGTTTTCTTTCCAGGTAAAAGAGTTTCAGAGGTGAACATTCAGGGCTGGAGCTGGAGCTTCACCAATGCCTCTCTTTCTGCTTTATTATGCTAAGAGTCTGACTTTCATTCTCAAAGTTGCTGAATGTTTAAGGTGGTTGTTAGAAATTCAAACATCATTCCTGTGCCTGTTCCATGAGGAAAGAATGAAGGCAAATGGCCTTCATTTCTTAGCTGAGTTAGTCCACATTAAAGGGTCTTCTTGGGAACCCTACCAAGTGACAACTACTAACATTTGGAATCTGTATTTTGGCAGTATATGTGGGTAACCAAATAAAACCATGGTTTTTGTTACTAAGAAAAAATGGGTATTGGGTAAACAACTAGCAATCTTTAACATACCATCTCATTCCTGTCTGCCACGCACACATTTGTCTTACTCTTATAAGTTTCTTATGTATCCTTCCAGAGATAACTTGATTATATATGAAATATCCTGTATAATAAAAGACTAACATGCAAATTGTACCCTTGGGAATTCATCTGTTTGCTATGATGTGCAATGACCACCAGGGGTGGTGCAGAAGGAAGGCCCCAGCTGGCAGCCAGCAATCGATCAGCCCTGATCATCAGCCAAGCCCAGGGACCCTACCTGTGCATGAATTTCGTGCACCAAGCCTCTAGTATATGATATAAAGATATATTAATTTATATGTATTTGTCATTACAAATACATATATATATAGCATTACAAAATTATTTTCTCTAACATTCTATGTACCATTTTTCCTCTTGTTTGTTTGCTAATATATGTATCTTTGAAATTATTCTAATAAGTACATTTGAGATGCTTATTTTTCTCTTGACAACCACATACTTAGAATGAGCTCTTGTAAGGGTGAGGACCACATTTGCCTCATTCACCACTATACACAGCAGTAAGTAGTTAGTAAGCATTTGTTTAATGGATGGGGCACACAAATAGCAAATGCCAGAGTAAGATTCTAATATGCTTGTGATTGGAATGATTTTATTTCCATGGCCTTAGGTACAACCTTGACATGTTAAATTATATTGAACTCTCTTTGCATTCTTTAGAAGATAAATGTATCTATTGGTTAAAAATATGTAAGCCGATTGCTGAACTTGATTTGCTAAGTTTTTCTCCAGCAATACGTATAGTCACATTTTTCGGTCTAGTGGGGACTGTAGAGAAGAGTCATCAAAGCACAGACATTGGAGATTCCTGAACCAAGATGGTGTCATAGGTAAACACCTAAATTTGTTGCTGTGCACAACCACATTAAAACTATAACTAAAAGACAAAACGAATATCATCCAGAACCACGGGAAGGCTGGCTGAGTGGAAATTCTACAACTAGAAGGAAAGAGAAAAGCACGTTGAGTCTGGTAGAAGGTGCAGAGGTGTGGAAGTGTGGAGGTATGGAGGTGTGCGTGAAAGGGGCTGGCAGCTGGGCACGCTATTGTCTTTTTCAATTGGAAGGGAGATACAAACTCCCAACTGCTCTGAATTCCAGTTCCAGGCAAGAATTTGGGGACCCAGACTCATACAAAGAGAAACTAGACTGTCTGGCATCAGGCCAGAACGTGAGGGTGGCTTTCTCACAGAGGTGCTTGCAGCATTCATTGTTCCTGCATGGGGCCGTGAGACACAGAGACCCAGGGACCTATCTGGTGGAGGGCTGAGGCAACATTGCTCTTTGCTCCACCCTGGTGATTCCCTGAGACCTCGCCCAGCCAATTTACAACCCCACCCAAGCTGTGCACAGATGTTTTTGCATATGAGTAGCCTGGCCTTTCTCTGCCTAAAAACCTGTCAAATTGTAACTGGATCAGAGAACCCCAGAGCTTCCAAAAGAAGGCCTAAGCTTCATCAGCAGCCTGCATTGCTATACAGCTGTACCTTATCTGGGTATCTCCAAACCCCCCCAAAAGAAGATCTCTCTGTAGCTCCTGCTTGGTGGCCTCAGGCAGTGACTGACTGCACCTCCTTGGAGATCCAAGAGCCAGTGTACCCAGTGGTCAGAGTGAGACCATCCAGATTACAACTCTTCAGATTCATAAGAGATACACTCCGGGGACAGACTCAGTGAGCACCAAAGCCGTATTGAAGCAAGTCCTGCCCCATAAGGGTGTCTCCAGCACTGAAGGTCGATTCCACCCAGTGTTACCAACAGCAATCAAGGCTTAACTACAAGACTGTGCACACAGCCCACAAAGGGGTGCACCAAGAGTGTCCACCTTAGGTAATTAGGGAGGCTGAGTCACTGGGCCTTATAAGACAGCTAGCACACAAAGCCACCTTATCAACGCAGGGAAGCAGCCAAAATGTGGAGACAAAGGCCACAAATGAAAGAAATGGAGGAAAGCAAACTACTGGATATAGAGTTCAAAACCATGATTATAAGTTTACTCAAGAATCTTCTAGAAACCTCTGAGAAATATAGTGAGACCTTCAACGACATAAAAAAGGACCAATTAGAAATTAAGCATAAACTGACTGAAATAAAGAATAATATACAGAGATCCAACAGCAGACTAGAGGATCCCAAGAATCAAGCCAAAGATTTGAAACATGAAGAAGCAAAAAGGAAAAAAGGAAAAGGAAAAAAGAATACAAAAATACGAAGATAGTGCATGTTGTGGACCAACATTCATGAGAATAAGACCACCGACTCCAATTAGGTCTTAAGCAGCAAGCGAGAATTTATTGAGCTGGCCAGTGACTGTACAGGTACCTCCACACAGGGAGCCCTTTGCCTCTAACAGCCCCAATTTTGGTGCTAGGCAAGCTTTTATACACAGAAACCACAAACATCCTTGGTTACAGTTGCAAGGTCTTTTTTAGACCTTGACACACAGGTGTCAGGAAGTAGAAAACTTGGTGTTATATCTGGGTACCCATCCTTTTAACTTATTAGTGGTTATCTTGCTGGTGGCTTTGAAAACAACACAGTTCTATCCAATTAAAAAATACATCTAGCATGGCATGAGAGTATGGGTATATCCAGTCTCTGGCCTACAAGGCCACACAGCTAAGTTTATCTTCCTCATTATTCAAGTAAGCTAGAAAGAAGTTACATTTAACTCATCACACTAAAGTTACTCAAGAATCTTCTAGAAACCTCTGAGAAATATAGTGAGATTCTTAAGGATATAAAAAAAGACCAATTAAAAATTAAGCATACACTGACTGAAATAAAGAATAATATACAGAGATCCAACAGCAGACTAGAAGATCCCAAGAATCAAGTCAAAGATTTGAAATATGAAAAAGCAAAAAGGAAAAAAGCAAAAGGAAAAAAGAATACAAAAATATGAAGATAGTGCAAGGAGCCTCTGGGACAACTTCAAGCATACCAACATCTGAATTACAGGGGTGCCAGAAGAAGAGAGAGAGCAAGATATTAAAAACCTATTTGAAGAAATAATGACAGAAAACCTCTCCTACTTGGTGAAAGAAATAGACCTACAAGTCCAGGAAGCACAGAGAATCCCAAACAAAAGGAATCCAAAGAGGACCACACCAAGACACATCATAATTAAAATGCCAAGGGAAAAAGACAAAGAGAGAATCTTAAAAGCAGTGAGAAAAACAGTTACCTACAAGGGAATACCCATTTGACTGTCAGCTGATTTCTCAACAGAAACTATGGAGGCCAGAAGGGAGTGGCAAGAAATATTCAAAGTGATGAATAGCAAGAACCTACAACCAAGATTACTCTACACAGCAAAGCTATCATTTAGAATTGAAAGTCAGATAAAGAGTTTCACAGATAAGAAAAAGCTAGATGGAGAGGCGAGGAAGATGGCTGCCGATAAGAAGGCAGACTGAAAGACAGTGAGAGAGAGGGAGAAGGAACAGAGAATGTGTGGATGTACCAAGTGTGGAAATTTGTGGGTGTGCAACAGCTATACTCCAGAGGACTGTTGGAGAACCCGAATGGGGCTCCCTTAACTGGGCGCTGCCTCCACTGCTGCTGAAATCTCTCTCGGAGCTGCAGACTTTGCTGCGGGGACCGGGCCATCTTGGGTGACTGTTACCAGAAATGTATATACTGCAAACAGGACACCCAGGGACCAGCCAGGAACCCAGGAACACCGGAGCTCAAACCATGAATATGTGAACCCAGACGAGCCTTGCTCATCCTCACGGAAAGGTCAGATTTCGCTTGTTAAAAGTGTGGTTTGTATTCCAGGTGGGAGAGTTGAAAGCGCGTAGGAGAAATCTCTGCACAGCAGAGTCTGCGCCCCTCCCCTCGGGGCCAGCGCGCGCTCCACAAAGTCCGAGGCTGTAGGCACCAGCGCAACCCGAGTGTGGGAAGTGGCCCCACAGGTTGCTAGCAGAAGGGAACCCAAAAAAAACCCCACCCCATAACTGAGCTGGACACGAAAAGACAGCCTTGGTTTTGGGTAGCGGAGAAGACATTAGGAGAGTTAGTGCAGAGCTGGAGGGGGAGAGTTGCGCGCAGAGCCTGTGCAACTCCCCTGAGGGGTTCCTTTTTCCCTCCCGTTGTTAAATGCAGACTTGGGATTATTAAACCTAACACATAGGCACACCCAATTGGGGTCACTCAAGGAGACTGCAGGGGAAAATCCTGTTTGTGTGTCTTGAGAAGCAGAGCAGGGAGCGACGGATTCCAGCTCTGGGGCAGTCCATTCCACCAAACTTGTATTAAGTGCGACAGGGGAAATCAAAACCTAAATGCTGGCTAGAGAGGTCTTATAGCCGGAGAGATCACTCCAGAAACACTGCCACCCAGAGGCTGATTCACAAACTGACTCTTCTGTAAACACAAAGGCAGAAATACTGCCGACTTTTAAATCAGGACTGGTTAACCACACAGAGGAGCAGTGAATCACAGGAAACTTCAATACTCTCCTGACAAGATAAAGCCTTACCACCCAGAAAAGCAGAAGAAGTGAATGACTCTCACTACTGCACATTTTTCTCTCTTTTTTAATTTTTTTCTTTTTTTTTTCTTCAATTTTTTTTCTTTTTCTATTTTTCCTTTAAGAAACAATTTTTGTCTTTTTTCCTCACTGGATTTGACCTTTTTAATTATTGTATCTTTATTTTTAATCAATATTATTACTATTTTTTATTTTTCTAACAGTCATTTTATTTTATCTTTATTTTATTTTGAAATTAGTGTCCTTCATTCTATTTTCAGATTTCATATAGCATCATTTTACTCTATCTCAGGTTTACCTTTATGCCAACACTCTCTTCCTCACTTTTCCCCTGTTGTTGTCCTTTTTCTCCTATCCTACTCATGCTTTAGATTCTCCCTATTCCCTCTTTTTACCCTCCTGGTACAATTTCACCCTACTAAGATATCTAATTTCCAACCCCCTGCTCCAAGCCCACTGATACCTCACTTCTTTCTTTCTTCATTATCCAAAAAAATTTTTTTTCTCTCTCTCTGTTGCTCTGCTGCTGTTCCCTTAATTGTTGATTATACTGGGGTTTTTTATAATTGTTGGTGAGACTGTCTCACTTTTCCTTTTTGTTTTTTGTTTGTATTTTGGTTATTCTTTTTTACTTTGTTTTTCCTTACCTTGTTAGATATTAATTGTTAATTGATTAATTAGTTGATAATTTCCATTCATCTCTAGGTCTTTGTAGATGGCATTTGCTGCTAATAGTGGCTGTTCTATTTGAGTTTTCTCCTCATACAATCTCTTCCTCCTTCTACTTCATTCTTTTTTTATCGCTCCTACTTTTTTTCCCCCTTCTTTTCTCTGCCTTCCTTTTCCCAAATTTGTTTTGGCACTCCCTTTTTCTGTTCTTTTCTTCTTTTTCTTTCTTATTTATCCCCTAACTTGCTTTTCTATGGTGGTAACCTTTAGTGGGGTTATAAGTATTGTGAATACATTTGGGTTCTGATCCTTGTGCATTGTGCCTTGCTATGTTGTATTTTGTGCCTTTAAACCAACACAGGAGAGAAAAAACTATATAACCAGATACCCAGAGAAGATAGATCATGGGGAGGCAAAGAAATAGCCCACATATGAAAGAAAAACAGGCATCACCTGAAAGGGAAGTAAATGAAATGGAGGCAAGCAACTTGCCAGAGAAAGAATTCAGGGAAATGGTCATAAGGTGGGTGAAAAGAATGGAAGACAAATTCGACAATATGTGTAAGAACCAAGAGGAAATGAAGAAGAACCAAGAAGAAATGAAAAATGACATCAGTGCTATAAAGAACTCAATAGAAAGCATCAATAGTAGACTAGAAGAAGCAGAGGACTGCATCAGTGAGCTAGAAGACAAGGTAGAAAAAAATACCCAAGCAGAACAGTGTTTAGAAAAAAGAATTAAAAAGCAGGAGAAGAGCCTAAGAGAACTTTGGGATAACACAAAAAGAAACAATATGCATGTAATAAGGGTGCCAGAAGGAGTGGAAACTAAGCAAGGAATAGAAAGCTTATTGGAAGAAATAATAACAGAAAATTTCCCGGTTATAAGGAAGGGAAATCTCACACAAATCCAAGAAGCCTACAGAGTTCCAAACAAAATGAACCCTAAAAGACCAATGCCAAGGCACATTATAATTAAATTGGCAAACACCAATGACAAAGAAAGAATCTAAAAAGTGGCCAGAGAGAGACAGAAAGTTACATACAAAGGCTCTCCAATCAGACTAGCAACTGATTTCTCAACAGAAATACATCAGGCAAGAAGGGAATGGAATGAAATATACAAAGTCATGCAAAGGAAGGGTCTGAATCCAAGAATACTGTACCCAGCAAGGTTATCAATCAAAACTGAGGGTAAAATTAGGAGCTTCTCAGACAAAAAAGGACTAAGGGAGTTTGTCACTACCAAACCAGCAATGCAAGAAATATTAAAGGGCCTACTGTAAAAAATAAAAAATAGGAAACGAAGAAGAAACACAGGGGTAAAAAATAAAAATGGTGACAAACAAGTATTTATCAATAATAACTTTAAATGTAAATGGATTAAATGCACCAATCAAAAGACATAGGGTAAATGAGTGGATAAGAAAACATGACCCACATATCTGCTGTTTACAGGAAACCCACCTCAGAAAAAAAGATGCACACAGACTGATGGTGAAAGGATGGAAAAATGTTTTGCAGGCCAATGGAAATGAA
>PVJC01014843.1:0-12789 GCA_004026665.1 Murina feae
AGAGAGAGAGAGAGAGAGAGAGAGAGAGAGAGAGAGAGAGAGAGAGAGATGGGGGGAGTAAAATGAGGCTTTATGTTTGGGAATTTCCTTGAAGGATCCTAAGGGGCAAGCCTAGTGATTAAGAGAAGGACTCTAGAGGCAGGCTGTGGTTTCTGAATCTACTCACTTATAAGCTATGTCATCTTGGGGAACTAACTTCTCTGTGACTCAGTTTCCTCTTTCAGGATAATAATAATAATGCCTACCTCACTGGATTAGTGGGAGAATTAAATGAGAAAATGTACAGTGCATAACTCCCAGTGAGCTTTTGATGTATGTTAGCTATTTTTTTTTATTACTATCACAACCTGTGCAAGTTAGGAATTTCATTATGGAATAACAAATTCAAAGATATGAAACATGAGAAAACTGATTTTAAAGAAACCTCCCAAAGAAGAGCACAGTAGTAAAACCTTGAGCTGTGAGAAGGGTATCTGGTTAGGATTAGGGGCCACTGACTATCACAAAGGCCTCATTCTTGAGTTTCTTTTATTCATCCTTCTAGAGACTGGAGGTTGTCTTCAAGTGATGCTTTAAATAAGAGAATTTTATGAGTTCTTGCCCAGCTGGGAAAGTCTATAATGGTCACATCTGAATGACAACTTGGATGAGCATTAAATCCATGAGCCCTAAATCATTCTTTTTCAAACCTGCATAAACTTTGCATCAGGGTTTTCTGACAGTCAGCATTTGAAAGCAATCCGGCCTGATTTTAGTTCTCCGTTGAGGACATCTTACCTCTGAGTGCCCCTAGGATTAAACTTTGAGGCAAGGATTCAAGTGCAAGCAGCTTATTTGAGAGGTGAAAGTAGAGGGTGAAGAGTCAAGGCAGGGAAGAAAGGCAGCTGAAAAAGGCCGCATGATTAAGAGCATGCTATCAAGCCAGATGCCACACTGTGCACCTGGAGCTTAATCATGCTGTATTGATTCTGGAAGTCCATAAAAAACACATTTCTCACCCTGACCGGTTTGACTCAGTGGATAGAGCGTCGGCCTGCGGACTGAAGGGTCCCAGGTTCGATTCTGGTCAAGGGCATGTACCTTGGTTGCGGTCACATCCCTAGTGGGAGGCGTGCAGGAGGCAGCTGATCTATGTTTCTCTCTCATCGATGTTTCTAACTCTCTATCCCTCTCTTTTCCTCTCTGTAAAAAATCAATAAAATATATTTAAAACGCACACACACAAAAACAAACAAACACATTTCTCCAACTTACCTTCTCAGGGAAGTGAGAAAGCCACGGTATTTAGTCACCAAATCCTGCCTCTCCCTGATCGTTGTCCATTTCCAAGCACTATAGCCATCTGCCAGGCAGGCAAAGTGGCCAGTGGGTCAGAGGAAGACCTGGTGACAAGAGTCCCAAGTTGGCAGGTGGAAGACAGGATGTCAAGGTGCTTCTGGGTGGATGCTTCTTTTGTGTGGATGATTGATGCTTAGATAATCGATTGATTTTAATTCCACATTTTTTTCTCTCTTCTTTCCTGCCCCTTTCACTTTCTCTGGTTCTCACTTTCTCTCTTTTATTTTCTCATCCTTCTTTCTCTGATACTCTCTAAATTTTTCTTTAATTTTGCCTGTCATAGCTCTGTTAGCATGCAGACTCAGTTTTGAAAACCTGTTTTAAATTTTATCTTTGCTTATTTCTTTGGCATGGTAGTTCTTCTACGCTCCCTAAGTTTTAGCTTTGTGTTCTGTCCTGGGTATCATTTTTATCTCTGTTCTTTTCCTTGCATTAAAAATCTTTTTTCAGGTTTGTCCTTCTCATTACTGATTTCATTTTTGAAAGTGTCAGATCTGCTCTTTACTGCCTCTAAATTAGATTCTATTTTGCCATTGGAAACTTAGTTTTCTTGCAAGTCTTCTTTACAGTGTCTGGCTCAATGTTTGTGTCAATCTATTCTGTATTTCTGCTGTTGTTTTATAAAGAGCATGACCTCTCCAATTCTATTGAGGATATTGAAGATTTTTCTAAAAATGTCTTTAAATCATTTTCATATTTTTCTTTTCCTCTTAGTCTTAGAATAATGTCCATTTCTTTTAATCTTCAGTTCTATTCTATCATCTGTTTATATTATTTTTCTTTTTACTTAACTTCAAAGAAGGTTAAATCATCCCAGATGACCATTTGTCAAGTAAAAAAACATGTGGCTTCCCCCTTGACTCTATTTGCTGTCCTCCATTGGCTGAATCTAAGTCGGAAGGCAGGTTGATGCAGTGTATGATTCTCAGCCCTGGCTCCACTGTTGAGCTGGCCTTCATCTAGTGAGGCTTCAACGGACCAGAGAGATCATTCTCTATTCTCAGTGCCTAGTTCTCTTGTACTGTGAATGCATATGATAGGGGAAAACCTAGACTGGCAAGCATGGGCTGAAACCAATGCTATTTGTATTCCCATCACTGTCCATATTTCTTTACTTGTAAAACCTGTCTTTCAGAATGCACTTTACACCCTGGGTTCCACCTACTTCCGTATACTTGTAGTCTCTCTATGGATGAAGAATGATAGGAATAACTGAGTCATGTATAGTGAGTATGAACTCAAATTCTAGACCTAGACTGCCTAGGTACAAATCTCAATGTGCATTTTCAGCCATAAGACCCTGGTAAAGTTACTTAACTTTTCTTTGCCTCTGTTTCCTCAATTTTACAGTGGGGGTAATAATGAAGTACCTACTTTATCACATTGTTATAGATATTAAATACGTTAACACACATGAAGTGTTTGGCAGAGTGCCTGCCACGTAGTAACTAATCACTAAATGTTCGCTCAAGTTTTTATCTCATAAAGTGTTACCTCTGTGATAGAGTAAATGGACACCCTGTTTCTGGTGTGAGTGGGTAGAAATGCGGGAGAGAGTAGAGAGGGAGAAATAAGAATTTTCTCACCTACTTTCAGGTGGATGGAGCTGCTCTAGTTCATGATACAAAGTATGGTAGCCATGAATGGTTTTCCTATCTCAGTTCCGTCGTCCTTGTAATCAGTAAAAATTCAAAATTAATAGAATTAGAATGCTGACTACAGATCATCTGATGAACTTAGTTTTTGGTTTTGTGGTGAGCTATTTTTTTTTAACCTGCTGATCTGGCAAATTGCACATATCCTGCCTTGTTTCAAATAACAAAGGAGAGGCAGTGGGAGCCTTAGGCCTAGTAGCTGCCCTTATTCCTGTGTCTGGGAGGGAAGGGAGTGGGAGGGAAGGGAATCCACCCTTAGCTTGCTTGATTTGGGAGTAAGGGGCTTTGACTGTATAGCCACATGGGTAAGGGGATGCAGATGTTAACTCACCTTCAGAATGGGCACTGGTGCTATGCCATAATTCTACTTAAGGGGGAGCTATTCTTTGACTGATTTGAAGGGTGTTTAGGAAAGTATCTGGCATCTAGGAAGTGCTGTAAGGGTTTTAAATCAAGTAACCCTATGAGGTAGGTATTATAATTTATTGTACTTATTTCAAAGAAGGCAAATATAAGGTAATATAATATGCCTAAGGTCACATGACTAGTAGAGAGTTTTCTACGAAGTCTAACCTCAGCAGTTTGGTTCTAGATTTCCCATTCTTGACCACATGACAGTCGCAATACTTGACACAATCATTTGGGATTCTGCCATGGGCCTCATTGAGACCACATTGCTCATCCCCAAATGGAAAACAAATTAGGAGTTTTGATTGTTCCTATCAATCAAGGTTTGCCGGATACTGTCCTCAAGTCTTAATACTACTGTTGATAGTGTCATCTTCTAAAGTGAAAACACCAACTCCCCATTTCTCCCCAAGCATTATGGTATAAATAAATGGTGTTCCCTGGAGCCAAATAAAAAGTAAATATTGCCATAAGCCTCTCTGTAACAGTCCCTGAGGTATATGAGGTTTTATATATGTAAATATATATATATATATGTATATGTATATGTGTGTATATGTATATGTATATATTCATCCTTAATATATACATGGATACCCTCCTTCTTTAGATACCATTAATATTCTGAGCACCTTACATCAATTTTTTCACTTGGATAAAGTAGCAATTTAACTGAGCCTTAGCCACTCTCTCACCCACCCATGAAGTGTAGCTGCACTGCCATGTGATGCTTATGTAGGTAAAATGTCAGCACAGGTCATAGAGGCCTAGCTATGGAAACATCTGCTCCCTGAAGCCCTATGAGTAATAGCCTGGCCGTGGAATGAGTGGGAGAAACAGCTGCTTAGCATATGGAAATGGACTGCTGTGCAGGCAGAAGCAGGCCACTGGAGAGAGGGAGCAGGCCAGCGACAGTGGGCTGCAGGCGGTCAGAGGCAGCATTCTAGCAAACGGTTTCTCCTGTCTGCCTCACTCCTTCCCTAATAGGAGCAGAATCCACGCTGTGATAGGTGAGATAGCACACAGGCAGATTGTCCACCAGATGGTACAATCTTCTATTTAAGAAATATTTGAAAGGGCAACAAAATACAGCAGAAACCATCCGATAGTCCACATGGCTAATGCAAAATTAGCCAAAATGATGGTGGCGACAGCAGTGGGGTGTTGTGGGGTGAGATGTAAGAAAGACTAAGGGGAGACACGCTCCTTGATGGCAGGTAGGGCAGATGTCAGTAGAGTTTGAGATGCTTCTCCATCATTGCACTATGGTGCTTTATGTGCTTCTAATGAACCCCAGTGTGTAAATTGTGTTTGAAATTGTCCAGAGCCAAGGGTGATAGAACAACCATGGTGACCAGCCTGGACTGAGTCTCATGAGCCAGGGAGGTCTCTTGTGTTCTCACTTGGCTTGTCATTGCTGTTCTGTGGCTAAGGCTCTGTCAAGTGGCCTTTCATTAATTCATACAAAACTCTACACATTGCCATCAGCATCATCGTGGCTATTGTTACCTGAACTTTTTATTTGTTCCAAATGCTATGGTAAATACTCTATCTGATAATATTTAATACAGATTGAGTGGTTACTACATATTGAGTCAGGTTGGAATGATTTACATATATTGTCTTATCCAATTCCTATAACAAAACAAGAGGTAAATATTATTATTATTTTACACACAGGAAAAGGAGACACTAAAAGGCTATGTGGATATTAAGAGGGAAAATCTGTTGCCCTGGCCATTGTGGTTCAGTTGGCTGACTGTCATTCCGTGTACCAAAAGGTTGCCGGTTTGATTCCAGGTCAGGACACATCCCTGGGTTGCAGCTCAATCTCCAGTAAGGGGTGTGCAGGAGGCTGCCAATTGATGTTTCACTCTCACATTCATGTTTTTTTCTCTCTCCCTCTCCCTTCCTCTTTCTCTCAAAATCAATTAAGAAAAAATTTACAAAAAAAAAAAGTAGGGAAAATTTTCTACTCCAGTCAGTGCTTTTAAATGCTATTCTCTACTGCCTTTGATATGTAAATTTTAGATTTTTGTGATCATTCTATGAAGAGGTTGTCATCATACCTAATATAGAGAGAGTTAGAGGAATTGTCTAGGGTCACATGTCTAAGACTCAAGTCTGTTTTACTCCACAGGTGGTGACTGGCTACCACACTAGACTATCTCCTCTCTACCTGCTTCTCTAGCTGCCTCTCTTACCCTGACTAGCTTCCTCAGTTTCCATGCCTGAGGCATCAGGGATGTGTTGACATTATATTTAGTTCCTCTCCAAGACTTACTATTCCCCCTTCTTGTTCCTTCCTTATCTATCCCTGTCCCTATCAGTCAGTCCAAAAGAGGTTTCTTGTCACTCACAGTATTAATACAATGTTTGCCACATGGTGTGCTTGCCCTGCATTGTGTCATGAATTCTGGGCATGAGCCTTGGAGACACATACTGCTAGCCTACATTCTAGGTGTAGGTGATGACAGAATGGCTTCTCTATGATCTGGCCCCTAAAACTGCAAAAGAAGAGATACCTATGTGTACCTGCACTCACCTCAGTGTTCAAATGTAAAATTGGGTATGTTTTCCACAAATATATGAAATCACAAGTAGAGACAATTGTCATATTTCTATAATGGGTTCCAAGGAGAGAGCTGCTGTCTTTAGGGGCGAGCCATCTTCCTGATGAACTCTTCTCTTTGGCCATCGTGGAGGGAATGTTGGGCGTTTAGAAGTTCAATTCTTGGAATGAAATGAGGCTTCCTTGTTCATAGAGGAAGTCTGCCTGGGAATTACAACAAACAATAGGAAAGAAATGGGGTTGACTAACCCACTGACCTTGTATCACAAGAGCAGAAAGAAATGAAAACCAAACAGACCCCTGTGCTTTCCATCCCCCTGAGGGCTCTGTCTGTTCTCAGGCCTGGGCCTCTTTCCCCTCTGGAGGGTTCCAGTATCAAGCGTCTCTGTGTTAATTAACTCAGCATGTGGCACATAAAGGCCTGATAGCAGACAGCTAATGTTTTGGATATGCACACAGTTTAAGGATTAGCTCAGTTCCAAAGGACAACTTAATGTTGCCACAGTACAGTTGACACTTGGTGATCCGAGGCAAATTTCAGGTTCTGGGTAATCTTCCTTCTGCCACCATCATGCACGTGAGCCTCCACTCCTCACTCACAGCTCTTAGATGTTCAGATAAAACAAGATATTTTGATTCAACCTAGATACAATCAGGAAGACACATCTTGCATTTGCCAATAAAAACCACCAACAACAACAAAAAGTCCCCACAATACATTGAGTTATCTTTACCAATACTTGCTCTCTCCCACTATGAGAATTTTATCAAATAAATGAAAAAATATACAATACTAATATATAAAATGAGCCTAGAAGGCAGTTTCACATGTAGGGTAGCACCTAAGCCAAATTCTTTAAGATAGATGTATGGTGAGAAACCATTGTGCTAAGGAAAGTCTTTGGCCTGATTTCCAGCATTTTGTAGTATTGAGCAATGTCAAGTTTGCAAAATGGCAGCCCACAGGCCACATCTGGCCCTTTGACATGCGTAATTTCATTTTGTGTAGTGCTCTTAAAAAGTTATAATTGAAAATGTGAGAAGCTTTTTTTTTTTTAATTTGCATTTCTGGGTTTTCTTGCTCTAGATATGGGTTGTTTTCTTCATGGCAAAAAGTGGACAGGAGCCAAGCAGCAACTCCTCCTCCACTGGAGGGGGGTGGGGCACGCAGCATGGTGTGTATGTCAGTCTAAGCACACAATGTCGGAAATGCTGGTGCCCGCACCCCAAATTTTGCTCCCTTGCTCCTCTGTCAGTCCTGTTTGTCAAATCTTTCCCTTAGTTTCCTGTTTATTTTGCTCAAGATAGACTGTAAAACAGGAGAAACTGGGTGGAGGTGGGCAGGGTCTATCTTAGACTCACTTTTTATTTAGCATTTACAAAGTGGAGTTTTCATTAATATTGATCAATTGCCCAGAAATCACCCAGTGAGCTCCTTTTAAAAACATCAAAGCAAATACATAAATATAAAATATGTGGAAAGGCTGACAAATTTAGCCATTCAGCACAGCATTTAAAAATGGATATAGCAACATTTTTAATGTACTCTTTCAAATGTCATGACAGCTGTCCAAATTTGTAATTTTAAAATATATTTTATGTTATCACATACATTTGCTATACACTCTATCAAATATATGACTAATATGTGAAAACAAATATGTTTGCCACCCAGCTGACTCATGTTCCTTGGGATGCTGGAGACTCTGAAGGATCAACAAAAGCCCCTTGTGGCTGAAAAGAGGGGCCCCAAAGCCAGCGATTTTTTTTTCTCCAGGGGATTTGTTCATGGATCAGCTTCTGCCTCCCTTTGGAATAGAAAGCACATACCACACAGTGCCACAGAATCATCGGGGTGCAAATGAAAAGAGACATGCCTTATTCGAAAGATCTGGGAGTAGTTCTTTAAAGTATTCATTCATACATGCATTCATTCACTCATTCATCTATTCATTCACTCCATGAGTATTATGGAACACCCACCATGTGATACTTACTATTATGTTAGATGTTGCGAAGGGGTACATATGTGAACAAAACTTTCTGAGTTTTAAGGAGCTGTATTCATTATCTAGGGCTGCCACAACAAAGTACCACAGGTTGGTTGACTTTCACAATGGAAATTTATTGTCTCACAATGCTGGAGATTGGAATTTGGGTATTAAGGTATGGGCTGGATTGGCTCCTTCTGAGGACTGCGAGGGAAGGATCTGTTCCAGGACCCTCTCCTTGGCTTATAGATGGCCATCTCCTCCCCGTACCCCATTGTCATCTTCCCTCTGTGTGTGTCTGTGTCTCAATTCCCTCATCCTATAAGTACACCAGTCATATTGGATTAGGACCCACCTTAATGACCTCACTTTACCTTAATCACCCATGTGAAGGCTCTAGCTCCAGATATTCTGAGGTACCAGGAGTTAGCCTTCAGCATGAATTTCTTACAGGGGTGGGGGTGGGGCATAGGCATTTATAAGATAGCTGTTTCTATACTATACGTTTGAATCCTTCTATTCTGCTCATTGGTCCTGCTGCTTTTATAGCAAAGGGGCCTCTCTTTGATCACTGCTAATGGCAACTTCATTTTTTCTTAAACTATGCTGGCTTTGTTAATTTCAGACACTAGAAAGGTGACAATAAACTGAGCTTGCCCCAAATTTCAGTAAATGGACATGAAATGTATATACAAATAAAAGGGTCCAGATTTGGGGTATAGCTGTGTGTACCAGCTTGTGGTCAGGTGTGGGAATAAAAGGTCTCCATGCTGTTTTCTAGTAAAAAAAGGATACCATGAGATGTGGATGAATGGAGAAATACAAGCCAGTCAGGATAAGCCAAAAGAAAGTTCTAGAAAATTGAACTATGGGTAACATAAAGGCAGTAACATGACCCATATAACTAACTCTTCTCATGTATGGGCAAAGGGAGAAAGAACCAAAGAAGAAAGGAGATCTGGGACTAAGAGGAGGAGTTTGGGGGAATGTACAACAAAGTACAAGTGGATGATATTCTGTTGACAGGACTTGGCTGATCTCCTCAGACAAGCTCATGCTGGAGCAAGGAAGAGATCTTTGTGGGCCAGCCTCTGTGGTAGAACTGTGAGGTGCTGCATCATCTCCCTTGTACCCTTTTCCCGAACCTTTTCCTTTCTTCCCCTTTTTCTCTCTTCACCATCTCCCCTGCTTCACTTTGCTGATGCCTCAGTGGACACAGGGTAAAATGAGAGCTGAGAAAAACCTTCATCTCTCTCAGCAGCATATGGAACTCCCATAGGCTGAAATACACCCAAATGCCAAGGAATGACTGGTAGGCACTTGGGTTTGTAGGGTTGTGTGTGGGTTTCCCAGGTCACACCGCGGATGAAGCCATTGCAACTTCATTTAAGTGGAGGGCTGGCTCTGCCTCCTGCTCTCTAGCAGCATTTCTCAAACGTTAATCACTGGGATGTTGTTAAAATGCGATTCTGATTCAGAGCCTCTTGGGTGAGCCCAGGTTGGTCCACTGACATCTTGAGTAACACAAGTCTGTGGGTTGATGGAGTCCAAGGAGACTTGAGGAAATCCTTGTTCTGTCATTCAAGAACCTGGGGCTCAGGGGGGTTCCCAGGTTAAGAAGGGAAGATACACCTCTTGGCTCCTGCCATCACCTGAACTTTCACTAGTTCCTGTATTCATTAGTAAGGGTTAGAGGGAAAAGAAAAATAACAATAACATTCTTAATTGGATGCCTGAAAGAGATACTGCATTTCTACTGATTAAGGCAATTAAAGGTGCAGAGGCTGCTGCTCAAAAGCTGACATCTTCAGGTGTCTCATAACCGAAATTAATACCACTGCTGGCTGTGCCACAGAGTCATGCTGTAAAGTAAATTAATTACTGCAACCAAACTAATAATAACAGTGTAGGCAGAGTTGTAGCAATCTTGTGACTTGCCATTGGAGACTGAGCAGGACTTTTGCCTCTCTGCTACCCATGAGCGCAACCCAGCAATTGCTGACTGTAACATTTCTATTGTATGGTTTATGCTAAATATGCATATCTTAATTGCATTAGTCAAAATAATTAGCTAATATATTTTTGCATAATGACGAGGTAAGCAAATATCACCATAGCTCAGTGGTTCTTGCATGAGTAAATTTGGAAAATTAATAGACTCCCAATTTCCTAATTATCTGTCTTTTATTCCATGCTCAAACAAAGAAATGCTACTGCACACTCCTGGGCATCGTGTAATTTAGTTTGCACCTTGGAAATTTGAAAGCACCTGTGTTTATTTTGCCCCCTTTTGCAGGAAAGTGATAGAAAGAAAAGTACAGCTTCTTCCTTTTGCCACCCTGAAATTGAAATGTAAAGGAAGCAGCAAATCGATTAAGTTTAATTCCTATATGTAAGTGAGGCCTGCAATACAAGGCATTTGTAATGCATTAAAACGTTATTATAAAGTTGAAACGATGGTCAACATTCTTTCCATCGCGATGGCGCACAGCAGGTGTCCGAGTTCTACACACATGGTGACTTTTCTTCCTACTGTCCTTCCTCTGGAATCGAGCTGCCTTCTCCTTTGCATCTCTCATGACTTCCCAGTTGAGCTTAGCTGTTTCCCGTTCCTTCAGCCTGCACGACCGTTGGGATCTTTCTTCCCACTAAACGTAACAGTCTCCCCTGAGGACAGTGTGGCTGCTGAAGAGGAAATTTCACTGTTTCGATTAAAATGCTGGGTGGACCACAGCTGGATTCCTTGGGGTCCTATGTAATATCTTTGGGCTTGTGATTATGAACCAGGCTAATATGCTGATACTCTGCGGAGCATCGTGATTTAACAGAACCCGGCCACTGCTGCCGAAGGTGTCAGCTCTTCCTCACTTTTCATGAGAAAGCATATCCTTAGCATGCTAATCTAATGCACAAAGAAAACGGGAATCTGCCCAAGAGGACATTTGAGCAATATGCTAATATCAGCTAAAGAGCTTAAAAGCACTCTTGTCTCCTGTCTTCTGATGGCAGGTTTCAGGCCACCACTTAAGAGGAAGAGTGTGCTGGGGCCTGAAGCCCACCGCATCTGGAGGAAACCCTCATGCCACGTGCCAAGCCACCAGTCTGACAAGAGGTAAGTCGTTTAGGGGAGAAAGCAGCTGGGTGAGGATTTCCCTTAAGTTTCCAATGAGTCTTTTAGATTTCAAGTGGCTTATGGGAAAGCCATCTGCGACCTGGTAAGAAAGGAAATCTGCATTGATGTCACTTTGCCTCTAAATAAGCTCTGATTGGATCAGTTCTCCCAGCAGGTGCAGTACTTGTCAGGATTCCAGCCCCGAGACCACTTGGGCTGCCTGTCAGCACACCCTGTCTAGGTGTCTGGAGCAGGTAGCATCTGTAGGCTGTAACATCCTCAGGTATTGTATTCACTTCCAAGCTCACCTGCCAATCACCAGGAACTATAAAAGGGAATGTATGTAAGATTTGTTTTAATTTGTACATTTGAGTATAACAGGCTTTAATTAAGATGAGGAAAGAGATGAAGACATGCTAAGTGGTGTGTGGGAGACCATGACGACATAACATCCAATTTAATGGCTGGTACTAGAAGAATCAACTTCAAAGCTAAACTTGAAGTGTGCACGTTGGCCGGTTGGGGAGGGAAAGCTGTTCATTGTCAACCATGCACCAAATTACCATAAGGGCAGCTGAACAGAGGAGACAAAAGGAGAGAGAGAGCGAGGAATGAAGGCTCAGAAGAAAAACTGGAAGGAAGAGAAATAAAGGACACACATGTATATTCTGAGAAAAAAGAAACCAATTCTCACGATGATAATGTAATGAGAGAAAAGTAAGTAGAAGTTAGACCACAGGGTGGAAGAACATAATCAAAGCTGAAATTTCCAGTGCATGGATGAAAAAAAAAGGGGGGGGGCGGTGGGACAAGGGGATGGAGGACCTGAGGAATAAAGGAAGTAGCTGTCCAATCCTTGTGTTATACACTCAGCTTCCTGTTGCCTCTGGTACAAGGGGAGGGCATGCCTGTATCTGAGCTATGGAGAGCCTTTTATCTGGGCTAGAAGTTGAGGGCAAAAGAAATAGGACCTTGGTTAGGCTTATATGTATAACCAAGCATAACCAATGCACACAGACAATAGTGGGGCAGTGAAGTCTGGGGCTGGGGAGGTGGGGGCAGGCTGGGAGAGGACAATGGGGGAGGGGAAGGAGATAAATGTAATAATTTCAACAATAAAGTTAAAAAAAAAGAGAAATAAAACCTATTTCCCATTCTTTTCTTAGTTTCCCAGAGTCTTCAGGTGAGGAAACATCTTACATAATAGTCAGGTACTTTACCCCCACCCCTGTAGGAATAAGAAAACGTCCCGTTTGTGAAGGGAGGGTTACAGAGTAGGAGAGGAAGGTGCAGCAAAAATCAGGTTAGAGGAGGACCAGGGGCCAGGTCACACTTGACTTTTTCATCATAATCTGAGGAGTTTGAACTGAATTTTGAGGATAGTTGATAGCCAGGAGAGGACTGAAAGCACCAGGAAGTGTATGGTCAGCAAATCAATCGGAATAAGCCACCAGTTATGAATAGCTAACCTTTATGTGGGAGGTGGAAGAATGTAGAAGGCATATTTTTTGCTTGCATAGAGCTGATATTCTTGAGTTATGTGAATAACTGACACTTTTTAAAACCCCAGTAATAGATTAATAATAGAGAAGCCACATCTCAGGAGAAGTAGGACATGATCGACATGCAGATTCCAGCTACTCTAAGTGTGGTCCATGAGCCGGCAGCATTGGCGTCATCTGGGAACTTGTTAGAATGCAGGTGCTCAGGCCT
>PVJC01014843.1:12889-35984 GCA_004026665.1 Murina feae
CCAGTGGGAGGTTTGCAGGAGACAACTTATTGATGTTTCTCTCTCATCGATGTTTCTAACTCTCCCTCTCCCTTCCTCTCTGTAAAAAAAAAAAAAAAATCAATATATATATATTTAAAAAGACATGCAAAAATAGCAAGTGAAAAGCCTTCAGTGTAAAGCAAAGAGTTTATGAAGGAAGAGTAACATTTTGTTGCTAGGGATTGGTTTCATTGTCTATGAAGAGTCTGGTACTTTGGGGCATTTATAAAGTCACGGGATGGGTCCCCTGTGAATGTGGAGCAGATAAAACGGCTGATTCTCCAGGTGCTGTCCCTGTAGGAATTTAAGATCTTGGGTATAGGAAGGAGAACCCTGGGTTCCCTGAGTAGAGGGGAGTTGTATTAAAATTTGGATAGGCTTGTTCTTGCACACCTGGGTTGGAGAAACAGTTTCGATTCGCTGCATTAGTTGAACTCAGTAAGCTTCGGTCGGGAAAGATGGAATGACAAGAAATGAGGGAGATGAAATTCCTTAGGCACAGCTCCACATTGCACATTCTGCTCAAATGATTTTTACAAAAACACAAGTTAACTAGAATCCTTAACTGGATCATCTACCATGGGCATGGCTACATTGAAATGTTGGGTTCCCCCATCTTGTCCACCTTTTCCTTCTCTACACAGTGACTTTGCTCAAAGCAGTTCCTCTATTTATAGCAGCCCTTATTACCTCTTTCTGCATATCTTTGGTAAATTCCAATCCCTATCATTGTATCTTGAGCATAATAGAGGTTTAATAAATGCAAATTTAATTAAATAAAAAGAATACATGAACATAGGAATGAATGAAGGAGGAATGAATGAAATCAGATTAGAGAGGACCTAGAGTGCCAGGCAAGGGTAATTGGAATTCTCTGTGCAGCTGTTGGGAGGAAAGTGCAGTTGCAGGGTGTGAGATGCATGGATTTAACTCACATGTTAAAAGGCAAAATTAGAAAGAATAAAAAGAAAACATGCACAGAGAAAAAAGAAATTCAGTGAGGAACATAGCAACAAAAATCTGAGAACTCGTTTGTCATAAAAACGTCTCATCTCTGCATCTAGAGAGTTGGGCGGCTATAGGGGACAGGAATGTGACATGTTTTCTTTTTTGGCAGGCTCTCCAGTAACCCCAGTCAATGACAAAAATCACTCTAAGGGTGGCCTTCCATGGAAGATTAGCTGGATGCATATTTAGATTGCTGTACATTTCCTCTATTATTTCCAAGACTAGGGGCCCGGTGCACAAAAATTTGTGCACTGGGGGGGGGGGGGTATTTCAGCCTGGCCTGTGCCCTCTCGCAGTCTGGGACCCCTCTGGGGATGTCCACCTGCTGGTGTGCCTGGTCAGCCTGGGTGAGGGGGCAATGTCTGTTTGCAGGCTGGCCAAGCTCCCCCGTGGGACCCTCACCCCAGGGGGTGTGGCAAGCCTGGGTGAGGGGCTGAGGGCAGTTTTCAGCCTGGCCACAGCTCCCACTGACCCTCCGGGCCATCCGCCTGGGAAGCAATTGAATGCCGTGGCACATGCAGGGAGGTTTCAGGCCTCTCTGCCTGTTACCCTGGCCACCCGATGGCCTCCCAGGGCCAGAGGCAATGGGGTGGCAGTGGCCACCCGATGGCCTCCCAGGAGGGAGCCTCCGGGGCCTGGCTGGCTGGTCCCGCCCCCGGAGACTTCTGCCTGGGAAAGGATCGGCCGGCTCAGGGTGCGGGATGCCTTCCCAAGACGGAGACTCCCAAGATGGTGGAGGCCACAGCCCCAGAGAAGCTGCACACCCGGGCTGAGACCTCCACCATCTTGGCTAGGCTAATTTGCATACAGTCACTCTGATTGGCTGGTGGATGTGGCTAAGATGTCCCGAAGAAACGGTTAATTTTAATATTACGCTTTTATTAGTTAAGATTATTCTTACTTAGGTTATCAAACACATGCAACGTGGCCAAAAGAGGTGCCATGGAATGGAATGCTAACCAAAGATGTGCACTGGCTTCCAGGCCAGCTCCCGTGGGACACTTGCTCCAGGGGCAGAGCTTTCCTATTGCTTCTGCTTCTTTTGTTCATTGGTGTTGCAGAGATCTTGGGACAGTCAGTGAATACATTTAGCAGACTTCACATTGCCCTGAGTTGACTTTGAGCTGGCCTTCAAAGTGTTTATTACAATAAAATTATTAGAGCAAGGAATAAAGTCAGGGTCTTTTTTATTCTAAATTTGGGAAACATGCTATGAATTTGACAAAAGGTTCTGCCTGTTGGGACCCTTGGAGAGCTCTCCAGGCAGCGTTCCTAATACAGGACCTCCGTTCCCATGGCGCTGGATATGGGATTCTTCATTCAGGTCCCAGTGTTTGCAGAATGTGATGCTGGGCTGTTAAACAGCTGCTGTGTTTAACCACAGATGTGGGTGCATTTTATGGATGGGATTCCTGTGTGTTATGTGCATGTGTGTGCGCCAATAAACAAACATGTATATATTTAAAACCAATATTGACACAGTGTTGAGACTGCAATCTTCGCAGTTAAATCAGGAAATTCCTAAGTTACATTTCCTATGACAGTATTATTTTCATCCCTTGCACATCCTGTGTTTCACGCCACAGCCATTTAACTCTGAAAACACCTGGGAATGGAGCACCCCAAGCCTACGCTGGACAAAGTCAAGTCCTTTCAGGAATTATCCGCATTCCAAGGTGTTTTAATTATATAGTTTCATTTCACATTAAAAGTCAAAGTTTGATTCAGAAAGGTGGGAGAAAAACAAATAAAAGCATCAAAAAAGATGTTTTCATTTATGAGTCAAAAACATGACATGTCTCATTTTATTCTCTGGTTAATAATCTTTATCCAAATGGGAGCTGAAACAGTAGAGGAAATGTTCCTCATGTTCAGCTCAACTCTTATTGTTTCAACCTTCTACACTCAAAGCTAGGAAACCATTTTTCTTCAGAATTGGCTTCCATTCCCTTCCTTAATGAGGACTACAATCTTGCCAAATTTGAAGTTCACAGCTTCAGTCATTTTTGAATTGCAGAAGCACAGATAAAACATTTTGTTATTTTTTTTATGATGGAAAATGTGCAATTTTCCCTACCTAGGTGTATGGTTATCGTCTCCAATAGAGCACATCTAAGTTTAGACTTGAACGTATTCCACGGTGTCGAAAGTGCCGGATAAGTTAACAGAAGTAGTTTTTGTTTCATTATTGTGTGTTATCTTCTGGATACACTTCCATTGGGTTTCCTTTTATGGCTGTTTTCTGGTCGGAGTGCTTTGTCAACAGGTGTTGATGGCCCAGCAAGGTCTGGGACTTAGTTATCTGACTCTGAACTTGGTGCCCGCCCCCCCCCCCCTACGTTTTCACTTTTAATCTTCTTGCTTATTAGGTTTCTGCCTTCTTTTATCCTGCTTCCAAAATCTTCTGAGAGTTGCCAGATAACAAGAGACAAATTGTGCAAATTAAATGTCAGGAAGTGGTGCATTAGTAAGTGAGCTTTGTGCCATCAATGGTACAGCCGATTCCCTCCTCTCTAAGCCAAATACTTCTCCAAATTGAAATAGGCTTCATGAATTTCTTTTTTTTTAAGTTAAAGTATGACAGCTGCTTATTTTTATTTTTGTTCATCTGGTGAAACCAGAAGGGGCCCAAAGAAGTCATTAATGTCCACTGTGTGGGGGCTCTAGGAAATGCGTTGAGGGGAGAATGCAGGAACAGTATTGTTCACCATATGTAGACTAGAAACATCCTTATGTCAGGGTCCATGGGTAAGAGAGGGAGTGTGTTATAATTAACTGTATAGTACATATGGTGGGCTAGAAAGTTTACTCCTTGGAGACTAGTTTAGTTATAAAATCAAACAAACAAAGAAAACAGAGTCAATTAACAATGGCCTATCAGATGTTGCCATGAAGTGCCCGTGACCATGTGGAAGCCCCTGGGGTCAGGAAGCATGGGCATGTCCTGATATTGGATCCCCACTTTTCTGGACACGCCGTATCAGATGAAGTTAACAGAACCAGTTCTTAAGAGGGAGGGAGGGAGGGAGGGAGGGAGAGAGAAAAGAGGGAGGGGAGAGGGGAGAGCTTTATCTATCACTAAACTCCCTCACTGTGGCTTCATAAAGGATTATAAAGTCTGTGAGTCCTTCCCTCGGGGCCCATGTTGCAATGGTCATCTGAGGGTCATCTGTCAATATTGCACTTCATCCAATTATAGGATCATCAGGAACTGGGTTAGAACTCCATCATCTGCTTCCTGTGGCTCCATTTTCAGGAACCAGGCAGCTATGAGCCTTGGTGATTGACTCTGCTGGAAAAATTGCTCTGACTGATAGCTTATGTTATATAGGACAGTGAATATTTTAAACGTGATTAATCTGACCTTCTTCAAATCTGGACAAACCTCTATGTTTCTATGTGTTAGGTAGATCTTCTATGACTCTTGGTCTTGGTAGGGTGGCCCTATATAGTAGGTGTCCAGTAGAACCTACTGGTGCATTCTCCTTGATTACCTCTTTCGGGTGCTTCAGAAATGTCCCTTGTATGGGTTATGTGGGCCCTCCTGATGTAATTAAGTCTTGATTGCTATTGGTTTGTGTGTAGGGTTGAACCTCAACCTGTCTGACTGTGGAGATTGACCCTGACCTTTGTGTTTGAGCTGCTGTACAAGTGCTGACCACATGAAGCAGAATTTACTTCAACAGGGTTTGATACCTGCCAAGATCGCCCTTTGGATATGCCACTCATGAAGTATATCCAAATTGGATCCTTCTCTGATGTTGCCTGAAGCAATGTGTGTGTTGATTCTGGGGCCTCTTGGGAGGGACTCTGGTGTAGGTCAATGTCACATGCTGCCTGTGACTGGCCCTGGACAACCTGTTTGGAGCAGTTTTAATGTGGCTTCTTCTGTAAATTCTTGGTTACAGCACCTTCTATTCAATTAGTCTTCAGCTGTTTACTCACATTGATTGTTCTATGTTTATAGATATATGTTTATAATTCCAGTCCATCCTCATCTTTCTTTACTCTAGCCATCTTGCACACTAGTTGTTCACCCCTACTGATGTTTTCAGTGCCCAAAGATTCTTGAAAGCCTTCCTTGACTCACTTTCCCCCTCCTTCCCCCGCATCATCTTTCTCCTTCCCACCCTCATCTTTTGAATTTGGTTATGTGTCTTTGCTATGTTGTTATATAGTCTTGAGCAGTTTAGTGCAGTTCTCTTGTAAGATGTACCAAAGTTCTTTGTTTGGTTTTCTGCCTTTCCATCTAGACAATAATAATCTCGGTGAACTTAGGGACCACCAGGCCTGTCTCCATCCTCTTTGGGGCCCTTGACCTAGCACAATGCTTGGCACATGGTGGGCAGTCACTGAACATTTGTTAAGTATTTGAATGAATTGTTTTTATTACAAATATTAAGATTTCTTTATCTGTGGAGCACGTATTTACTCAGTTATTGCCAAATTGGGACTAACAATATCCTTCTGATCTTTTTGCTTGTTTTTAAATTTTAATTTTAAAATTGAATTTCTAAGCCACTTTTACCCACTTCCCCTTTCCCGCTTTCCATCTACGATGGATGTATAAAGTAGGGAAGGTTTTCCAGGTGAAGAAAATCCAGGGAAAATTAGACAGAAGACTGGCTAATGACCAGAGTGGATTTAACCCATATCTGAAGTCTCACTTGCAGTAACTGATGAGGGTGATACTTCTGGAGTGTATGAACCAGCTGGTATTAGCGAAAGTGTGAAGATCTGCTGAGGGAGGAGGGGGAAGAGAAGGTTTGTGGGTGTGTTTCGAAGTCTGTTGGATGCAACTGGTTTAATTTCCTTTGTTCATCTGCTTTCGTGTCTGCAGTTATGTGAGAGGGTCGTTTTCTCCCTCCTCTAACACATTTGGTGAAGTCTGCTGGTACTGTGTCACTCATTAAGCTGTCAGCAGTATTAAATGTTGTACATTCCATTTACATCAGGAAATTCTCTCTAAAGGAAAATGCAAGATACAGAGTCTGGCTCTATCTGGGGCTCAGACTTGACAGAGACAGAGGTAGAAGTAGAGAGAAAGAGGGAGAAAAACATGGAAAAAGAGAGACAGAAATAAGAAAGAGTCAGAGAAGGGAGGGGAATGAACTGCACACTGAGGGAGGAAAAATTGAGGGATGAAGGAAGGGAGGAAAGAAGGGAAGGAAAGAGAGAGAGAGAGAGAGAGAGAGAGAGAGAGAGAGAGAGAGAGATGCACTGAGAATTGGAGAGAATGAGAATGTGGGAAGGAGAGAATCAGAGAAGAAGGGGAGAGGGGAAAGGATAGGATGAAGAGAGGACAGGAAAGGAAGAAAAAGAAAAGGGAGGAGGAGAGGAGGAGAAAGACTATTCCCCAAAGATGCAGTCTTATTTATGTAAGCCCGCATGGTAAGCTTCTCATGTCAGGGATCACTACATATGCATAAGACCTTACCAGCAAACCAAATGCAGGAAGAAGTGAGAAGAAAGAGACTGTGGCACTGACTCACAACTCCTCTGAGCAATTGCTATATGCATCGAGGCAAGCAAAAAAGTGATTTACAAAACTCTCTGAAAAAGTTTACATGCAAGTCCATCTTTTTTTTTGGCGGGGTGGGTTTTGCAACAATTTCTATACTGACAACTTCCCTTTTAAAGAACTTTCTGTGTTATGTCTGGCTCCTCAAGGCATTGTTCAGACACAAGTTGGGGGTATGTTCTAGTCAAGGCAGTTTGGGTCACAGGAGAGAGAAACCCACTTAAAAGGGAACCAAGTAATGAGAATGATATTAGTACTAATTGTGCTGCTGGTTATTAGACAGAGCTACCCCTTGTTGGGCTCTTGCTATGGGCCAGGAACAATGTGAAGCCCTTTAAATGTATTATTTAATTTTATCCTCAGAGTAGCCCTCTGAGGTAAATATATTTGACAGCTGAGGAACATTAATGAATGGGTTACAGCTGTGGGAAACTGAGGCTCAACCCTGAGTCCCCTGGCTGGGGCCTCAAGGACAAATTGCAGAATATACATCAGGGTTGTAGTACTGAAGTTACATGAATCTGGATTATTTTTTTTACCAGTTTCTGTCCCTGCTTGGTTGAGGATTGGTCCTGGTGTGTTAAGGTATCTGTATTTCCAGCCTATGGAACAGCCTGGCTGGACCTCCCCACCTCCCAGGTAGAGAGGGACACAGGAAGCCATCATCATGCACTGACTACAATGACCCCTGAGAACACGGGCCTGGTGCTAATGATGACCTGTCACATTATTCAAGAACGGCATTATTTAGCTGGCCTTCTCTGTTTCCAACAGTTAAAAAAATATGTACTCATTCAGCCTTGTACCAACAAATGAGCAGCTTTCTTGCCTGAGCTAACAAATTAACTTAGGTTTCTCCTGCTTTGGAGCCAGCTGCTACATTTCTCTTCACTGCCTCAGTGGAAAATGGTCCTGTCAACAATATCAAAACCTGATTTCTTTATCAAAGGTCATTACCAATTATTTCCCAAAGAACTGATGCTTCAATAATTACCTGATTTTTATCTTTTTTAAAACGCAGGTCTTTTATATTTCATTATTGTCATGTTTGGCCTATCTGTCTACAAAGAGGCATATATTGAAAGCGCAACTTTGCCTTAGTGTCCTATGATTATCCCACGTCTTATCTCTTGTTCTTGAAAAGATCTTCACTGGTTGGTTCAATTACTGGATAAATGAATGAGCACACAGGTGCTCGGGATGCTCCCAATACTTCGGCTGACCTGAAGGTCTCATTCTAACAGCAGTTGATGATGGCCTCCACTGGAGAAGTCATAAAACTTGCGGCATCACCAGCTCCTGGAAGGGAGCCTGCTTGGCTCTTAATCCCCTTGTGCTTCTTGCTGGATGCCCTGGACCCGAGGTCTGCTGCTGCTTTCCTAAGGGCCAGGGTGGCGCTCCTATTCCATGTTGCCCTGACCTGTACTCTGAGTAAGAATGTACTTCTATCTCAGCTCTGGAAGCATTTTGTGATGGTTCTCCCATACCGCTCGGCACTCATGAGTTAACTCTTCCTAAGACTTAAGAATTTCTGGAGGGCCCAGACTGTGCCTTCCTTTTTCATCTCTCCCTTTCCCACAGAATTCAGTTCTGTGTCTGCCATGTTTAGATGTTCAGGGAATATAAGGGTTCGAACTGAGTTGGAATCTGAGTAGGAAAATCCTTCCTGTCCGCTTCCTTTATCGGTTGCAGAATTGGAATGTGAAGTGGCTGGAGATCGTGGGCTTTTTAGAAACATCCCGCACACCTGCGCTACACACATGGCCGCTGGGCCTGAAATTTCCACTGCGCAAGGCGTTCATGTCGAAAGAAAAATAAGAAAAGAAACCAGAGAGGAGGCAGTGTTTTCATTGCAACCCATTAGTATGAGGTTGGATGATAGGAAAATGCTGTTTTTAAGGTCACAAATGGTGGTAATGGCTTAGCATAAATTCATAGGTTTACGGGCATGGGAAGACCTAGGAAGTGGTTGTTGTGATATAAGAGGAGAGCTAAGAACCCTGTTGAAAAGAGACAGTAGGGTTTAGAGGAAGGGGCACCAGGAAATGATGTTAAATGGAGGAAGGAGAGTAATTAAGGCAAATGGGTCTGCTGCAAAGGGAGTCGCCCTAACTCTGAATGTTGCCACCAGCCACTCTGGCTCAGCAAGCCTGTGCTCTGAGAGGGTGGCGACGCGAGGTCATATGAGTACACCCTGCCTTCTGTGTTGCTTCTTAGCAGCCCAAGGGGTAAAGCCAGGAAGGAGAGTGGTTCTTCTCAAGCAGGGGCTGCATCTACACGTCCCTACTCAGCACATATCACGTTTGGCTCAAATTAAATGCTTTCCACCCATGAATATTTGCTAGTTGACATCATAAACCCGAACCAAAATCAGACCGACAACACCCACACCTACATCCTGCCGTCACACATGGGAGTACCTTAAGCAATCTTCAAGATAAAAGATCCCCGAACCTTCCATTAAAAAAGTGTGAAGTCTACCCCAGTGAGTCAGAACCCAACTGGCTGAGGCTTTAGCTTTCTAATACTGATGGACAGTAATGCTCGGGGACCTCAAGCGAACCTTTGGTCCATGTGGTTTTTATATATTCAAGAGCATGTTATAATGAGATCCTGCTGAGCAAAAGAGGAAGCATCAGCATTTATGTTGGGTACCAACAAGGGTGCATCCATTTAATGAGGTGGGGCGGCGAGAAGGAAGATGTGTGAATTGTATGTTTACATAGGGTAGTGGAAAAATCACACTTTTTTTTTTTAATATTCTAGGGAGCTGCGATATCCCAAGATGGCATCTATAAACCAAGATATTTCAATGTTTCCTCTGATAACTTGCTCTTTCAAAAGACAACCAAGCAATTCGCAGGGACCTATCTATTCTCCCTGGAACCTACATGGACAAGTGGAACTTTTCCATTTCATTGTAACCATGAAACAGAAAACTGAGGTGTTAAGGGCCATTTGGTAATTCAGTAATGCATATATTGATATACAGGTGTTACCTTTAAAGGCTTAGGATATTATAGCAGCAGCAGCAGCAAAAATAAAACAAAAGACTTCTAGATTTAACTCTAAAACTGACTAGTGTTGAGAACTCAGATATAAATTTTTTACTCTTGGAGTTAAGGAATAATTATTATTCCATATATATATATTAAATACCCCCAAAGAAAGTTTTCCCCCTTAGAATGTCCAAAACCATGTTAACTTTTTCTGTCTTTGTATTCCTTCTCTGTACTCCATCGGAATTGATTCAGAGAAAGGACTGCACCCAGAGCACATAATAAACATCTCCAGGAGGGGTGAGGAGGGTGGGCAGAAGCAGAAAGGAGATGAAGGAAAATCAATTGCTCGGTGCTGACAACTTCTTCTTGTAATAACAGTATTCTGTCACATTGCATTAGCAGCACTTTGCAATTGTATGTGTTTTTGCTAACAGGCTGTAAAAGTGTAATCATATGAGCACTGAATACATTGTATTAGTGGGAATGATTCAAGGGGAAGTGTGCTTTATTATACCAGTATGGTGCATAATGTGTTGCTTACTGAAGTGAGACTTATTTCAGTGAAAGAATATTTATTATTTATTTGTTTGTTTGTGGTGGTGTTGGTGTCTTCCAGGGAAAGTGGCATGTTTCTGTTGGGGGGGAAGCTTTCCCCCCCCCCCCTCATCTTTCTCTCCTCACTCTGCATAATGGAGCGGCATGACCTGGAAATTGGGATAAAAAAATCACTTGGAGTAACAAATTCCCAGCCATCTGAGAAAGCAATGGCTCTGCTTGGATTTCCAAATAGCATTTGTAAAGCTAATGGGATTGTTGCTGTCAAGCATCTTCTGCAAAGAAAGTTGAAGGAACAAAAGGGGAGTAACTTAACACATGTATGGCTGCGAGTGGAACAAATACACCCCAAAAGATGTGCTGGGGAAAATGCAGCCGGAATTAGAGACATGGAAAGGGGGCACACAGGATCCCTGAGGATGGATTTCTTGGCTTTAAAGAATTTGCTGGAATTTAACTATTTTCAACTGGTGTGGAGTGCATTTGTGGCCTTTCCTGATAGAGTCTTTCCTGACAACCTAGCTTTGAACTCTATAACACAGATTGTTCAGCCACTTATTAGACATTGATTAGGCATTGAATTATAGTGAGTGTGTGTGTGTGTGTGTGTGTGTGTGTGTGTGTGTGTATCAAGTGGGCATTGTCCCCAAGAGGACTTTTCCTTCCTGAACTCAAAGGATATTTAAAAGCTGCTGCATTGGTCTTAATTATTATTTAATAGTTTCCTTTCTGGTTAATATGAATAAGCTCATCCTGGAAATAAGTCCCAGATAGACTGCACAAAAAGTCACCCTCATTTTCTCCTTATGTGTTTCCAGTACATGCTTCATTTTCACATGAATCCAGATATGGAAAGTTGACAGTCTGAGAGCTGAGAAGGCGGGTAAGAAGCATGGATCATGTGCCCTTCAGTGAGATAATGCCCATATTACAAAATGCCCACAAGAGCTTGAGGTTCGGTGGGTGATTGCTTCCTCTTTACATGGGTTCTCTTTGGGACCAGTGGTGCATGAAGGGGAGGAGCCTACAGGAGTTGTTAGCACTCAACTCCAGGGTCCCCAGTCTGCCAGAAGGTTGTAAGCATGCGGCCATCTTTCATCCATTGGGAGTGGGGCTCTCATCTGAGTGGAGGTAGAAAAGGAGCAGGCAGGTCTGGAAAGGCCCCTGGTTAGTGACCAACTAACTGACAGAGTATCTAGAAATAAGCTAATCTTTGAATAAGCCTCTTAATATTATTTATGTTTCCCTATCATAGAAACAATGGCATTTTCATAATCTACAGAGCATTTAATTATAATTCAGTTATCTGATGTAAGTAATTTTAGTGCCCTTAACAAGTCTCCGGCATGAAATATCTAACTAATAAAGAGATGACAGGTGGTCGCTACTCTGTGAACCTCACCATCTTTCATTAGCACTTGCTGTGATAAGTTAAATAAACCATCCTTCAATGTGGGAAACTCCCTAGGAGGCCCTCAAGGGAAATGCAAGCATTGAGTTTCCTAAGACCTGACAAATGGTGACATTTCTGGCATACAGACAGGCTGCCAGAGACGGCTGATGGCTGTGACTTAGGACAGTACCCAATTACCCAGGCAGGAAAGCTCAGGTTAGGACAAAGCAGTGAGGTCCAGATCATGAATTCTGTCCCGTGTGGGTTTAGTTCTACTTTGTGATTGATCCCGAAAAGTCATTCTTTTAAGTGGGTAGGATTACTCAAGAAGCTGAATAAGAATGGATAGGTAATTTCAATTTCTTGACCAGTGTTGGAGAAAGGTAGCCGGAAACAGCGAGACACTGTTGACAGTTGACTAGTAAAAGGCACTGATGTTTGTAAAGAAAGAATGTCATTTATGGGAGCATGTCTTTCAAGAAGGTGATTCTGGACAAAGGAATATTGATCAGCTCTTTTGGCAGCAAGAGTAGTGTCTGCTGATGCCTTTCTGTGTGCATAACCACCCATCCCACATTGCCTCGACCCTATTTGGGTTCCACTCACGTCTTCCTTGCAAATATGAAGGCTGGTTTGTGATTGAGAAGAAAAAGTAGACACGAGGAACTCAGGAGGGCCTTAAACATGTGGGCCAGATTAAAGGCCTATGAAGGTACTTGGCATCTTGGAGCCTTGTCAGGGGAAGTCACACGTGGTGGAATACTTGGGTGACCTCAAAGCTTAATTATAAGGGATAGTTTTCTCTAAAAGTTTATAGGAAAAGTGAAGTGAAAATAGGGCCTAAGGATCAGAAACCTGGACATGAGATCAATATCATCCAGGCCTTAACCAAGGGAGAAAGGCCACTGAAGTCCTAGGTCCTGGCTCAGATGACCAAGCCATAGCAAGGCAGTGATGACAAGCAATGAGATGGGAGAGCTTCCCTTCTCAGATTCCGTTCAGCCCTATGATTGGATGAATCTGTGATCTGTTAAGTGCATTTGGAAAAAAAGTTTTCATTTTTCAACTTTTCATTAACTAAATATTTTACTAACACTGTCTAGTTATTATCCACACATTTTAACACTCCTACTTGGTCCAGCCATGATCCTAACCCTGTCACTACTGTGTTGATACCCTTACTGTTGATTCTTCTTAGAATGCCTGCTTATCTGTTGCTGAATGCCCCACCCTTGCCCATCTTTCAAGCCACAGCACAAACAAAACCATCTCTGTTTCTCTAGGTTATTTGGTTTGTACTTATCATCAGGGCTCTAAGTTAGGACACAATCTGTGTTCCTGTTACTTTTGTACAAGCCCTTTCCTGATTCATCTTTGCAACCCACACAGCTTCTTGCATATTTTAAATGTTAAAATTTTTTGAATGAATAAGTGATTTGGGATAAAGACTCATTTGGTTCTGTGAGAAGTCTGAACTTCAGAAATTTATTTCAAACTTCAGAGATCCTGGAAATCTCTCTACTTAAATGATGGTGTTTACCTAAGCCCTAAAAGTATTTATTCTCTGAAGTAGGTTAAACTTTCTCTTTCAAATCTCTTTCCTCTAAATTTGCTTCGTTGACTCAACAAACACTTTCTTTACTGATACCGCAGTATATTTTAAACCAGTTTTCTCCAATTAACAACAAAATATTAAAGAGTTTGAATTAATGATTCTTACCTCTGTCAAACATATCCTGAGGTCCTGTAGAGTTTTCCTCTTAAATTCAATTGCTCCTCACTTGCATTGCCACCATCTTTAACCCATTAAGGAACATCTCTTCCTTGGTCTTCTCCCCTAGTGCCTTCCTTGGCCTCCCAATAGCTCACGCCATTCCGCCGTTTTCTCACAAGCCTTCAGCAACATTTCTTTTCAGTTCCTTGAACTCCTAAACAAAACAAAAGAATTTAAAAAAATAATTAAATCAAAACAAATCATTCTCTAAAATCTCAAGGAACTCTGACCGCACCTTCAACTTGTCCTTCATATCTATTTACACTTACGTCATGATTTTGTGTTTCGTGTCAGTCTCCTCTCAAAATCATAAGTTCAGTGAGAGCAGAGTTTGCCCTCTTTGCTCACCACAGTATAGCCAGTCAAGATAATGTCTAGAAGAAGAACACTACTGATGGTGTATATCTAGCAATTGCTCTCTCCCTGTCTTTGAGGGGATTCAGGTTGGCTTGGTAGTGAATTTTTATGTTACACAAATCTTGACGAGGATGAGACACCATTTCAGCACACTGATTCCTAGGCTAAATGTGGCTTCTGAGGAATTTCCTTTATATTAGTATTCAAACCACTCTGAGAAGATTCCAAGATTGTGGGGAGTGACAGGAGGGTTCAGCATCCAGGATTCTGGCTGTTGTTGACAGTTTTACGCTGCAGCCATGGGTGCCAACTGGTGCCCTGACTCCCTGCCTGCTGGGAGTGCCCTGCAGAGTCAGCACCCTCTCCTCACCCTGGCCACCTGCCAGTTGGCATTCCGCAGCCTATGGGGGTCAGAGTGGCCCACCTTCCTTCTGGGTGAAAGGAAAGGGCTGCAAAAAGTCCTGGGAGCCACCCCTAGTGCCAGACATGCAAACAAAACTGGCAGAGTGGAAAGAAGCTGAGAACTAATGCAAATGTGGGTGTGTGAGACAGAGCGCAGAAGGCCAGGGAAACGGTCCTCTTTATCTCTGCTTGGCTGAGGCGTCGCTGCTCTTTCTGAACCTGGGGCAGAGTGGCAGGAGCAGCTGTTTAGAAACGTCTCTGTCAACCCCATCATTCAAGTGGAAGCTGGGATGAAGTGGGGAGGCCTTCGATAGTGAAAAACTGCATAGCACCCATCAACACTCTGTGAAGGCAATGGAGAGCTTATGCTTCATGTGATCAAAAGAAGACAAGGAGAAACAAAACTGAGTAAGGACAGAGTTTGTTTAAGGCATGGCGGCATTCACCCAGATGGTGGCTGAGGAAGGAGAGAGCTGGGGAAGGCAGGATGCCACCCCGACATCACAAACAGCAGTGAGATCCTCCACATGGGAGAAACCTAGAAAGCAGATAGGAAGAGCTCCTGGACTATAAGATAACACCCCATCAATGTGATCACATGCATTTCCATGGCTTCCATCTCAGCTGCTGATTCCTACTAAGTCATACTGATGGGAACTGGTGATTTACATCCCAGATCTCAATCCTGAGATTTCAGATTTAAGAAGTTTTTATTCAACAGGACATTGGTATCTGTGGCTTCTGACCACCATAGTCTCTATTATTATGGTGCACTGAATAGTTTATGATACCATGATGATGATTCTGAGGATAATATTTTATTTCTTCTATGTGGCCAGAATATGTCAAACATTGCAGACACTTAATAAACATGCATTAAAGTTTCCCAATAAAAAACTGCCCCAGTGAAATTGCTTCCTGAGAGAATCAAGAATATCTATCCTGCCTGGCCTGTGTGGCTCAGTGGTTGAGCTTTGACCTATGAACCAGGAGGAGGGGTTCGATTTGGGTTGCAGACTCAATCCCCAGTAGGGGGCATACAGGAGGCAGCCAATCAATGATTCCTTCTTATCATTGATGTTTCTATATTCTCTCTCCCTTCTTCTCTGAAATCAATTAAAAAAAAGAATTTTTTTATGGGCTAATGGTTAGGCTCTCTCTTGGTCCTAGAGCATTGCTTTTATATTTGAAAAAAATGTGGACAAGGAACACAAACTTCTGATGAGGTGAATGACTGCCTCTTACCCAGCTTCCATCATTCCCTACTTTTTCTAACATCCAATTACTTCTGATTAGAGTCAAATGAAGGTCATGATGTCATGGTTGTGAAAGGAGAAACAAGTATCACCGAATGCTATTTAATTGACTTAAGTCAGGCCAGTCATGTGATGGGTGTTTATTGAGTGTTTTCTTGGAGTTATTATGAGAATAAAATAAGGTAATACATGTGGTATGCTTATAAAATTGCATGGAAAATTGTAAATGTTCAATATTACCAGTTAGTAGTAGCAGAGTAGTAATAAATTACCTATTTCAAAAAGTACTACTGTAGCCCTGACCAGTTTGGCTCAATGGATAGAGTGTCGGCCTGTGGACTCAAAGGTCCCAGGTTCGATTCCAGTCAAGGGCATGTACCTTGGTTGCGGGCACATTCCTAGTGGGGGGTGTGCAGGAGGCGGCTGATCGATGTTTCTAACTCTTTATCCTTCTCCCTTCCTCTCTGTAAAAAATCAATAAAATATATTTTTAAAAAAAGTACTACTGTAGCCCTAGCTGGTTTGGCTCAGTGGATAGGGCATTGGCCTGGGACTGAAGGGTCCCAGTTTCGATTCTGGTCAAGGGCATGTACCTTGGTTGCAGGCACATCCCCAGTAGGAAGTGTGCAGGAGGCAGCTGATTAATATTTCTCTTCCATCGATGTTTCTAACTCTCTATCCCTCTCCCTTCCTCTCTGTAAAAAATCAATAAAAATATTTTTTAAAAAATTACTACTGTAGATGCAGCAGGAGCTGTAGAAGTGTGTATACAAGATATACACATACCCATCTGGATTTTAAAATTTTGAGACATTTCAGCCTTGCCCCTTGCCCATGTTTCTGACTGATTTGGAGATATCTACAGGCCAGTTGCTAATCTGGTTCTATACCCCAGAGAAGTGAGCTACCAAAAGAATAATGTGAGGATCATATGTGATGTATGTGTTCAAGTGCTGCAGTGTTACTATTTTGGTAAGTGTGAGGGGCTACACACGTGGTAACTGCTGAGGGATATGGGTGCTGCACGGCTGTGGAGGGTGCTGTCATTGCCAGGAGCTCTTCAGACAACCAGAAGCCAAGGTGCAATCATTGCATGCTTCCGCCTGCTTTGACTCTTAAGCTCTTCGATTCATTGCTATTCCCTGACTAGTAGAGTCTACTATAGAACAAAGATAATTGGTGTCCTCTGAGTCCAGTGACTGGTTAAGTCTTCCAGTCTCAAGTCACCTGCTTTCCCTCCAACCCAGGAAGTCTCCCATGACCCATAAGTACCTTCAGTATCTGTGTTGAAGTTCTTTAATTACATCCTTAAGATATATTTTTAAATCATGAAAACCACACAGTACTTAATCCATCCTCAACTATCCTTCCCCACTAAAGGAGCAGTCTGTTTTAAATGATGTTTTGTTTAAATACCGAAGGTTTCTAAAATCGGGTTCTGGAGAATCAAGTCTATGCTTAGTAATAGCCATGAATGCAGTATCTTCAAATGAAGTGATCACCAGCTCCATATGGAAAAGGAAGTTGGCTTTGGCCTGTGATACTTGGAAAACTGAAGAAAAGGAGATTGGAACTTGGGTTACTTGATAGCTATCTATTCTTTGATGCAAAATCACATAGTAGACTCTACTATTCAGAAAATAGCATTTGATAGCTTTCACTCAATGCTCCGTAGACCTGCGCGCCAACTCTATGGAGGTATTTTTCAAGATCTAAAACTTGAAAACATTCATTAATTTGGATTTTTTTCCCTATTTGACTTAGATATTTGTTCCCAGCCTGAGAAATTGCATGCCAACTTCCTGCCAGGAGCACCTTTCCACAGCTGTGCAAAAGATAGGCAAGGATTAAATTGAAGATTGAAATACCATTTCTCCTAGTGCCAAGGCAGTCCTAGGAGGTTCAGAGAATAATACCTCACATTTACAATTTAGATCTTGAGCTCGCTGAACTAGGAGTGGATCCAAGGTTTTATACCTTCCACAGGGCTGATGGCATTTAAAGACTTGGATGGCTATTGAGTGATAACATCTATTATTCAATTAGATTAATCTGTATGATAAAGCATTGTGTGTGTTTTTTTAAATAACTTTATTGTTGGATCACACATAGGTGACTGGTAAATGGGCTTTGTGATAACTAGCATGTATTTGTTATCTGAGTTTTATAAGTCACAAGGTGACAATTATTCTGCCCAAGGGTTGCTGTTTTGAAAACAGAATTGTTTTGGTTTCATGAGTAAGCAGTTAGAGTGAGCAATCTGTCTGAGTTGTTTTTTTTGTTGTTGTTTGTTTGTTTTATTTTTTTTAATATTGCCCAGAAAGTGGGTTTCCATGATAGACAAGCGAGGAAGATCATGAGTGCAAGGATCTGAGCTGGATCTCCTGGAGGTGGACAAAGTGTACCCTCTGGAGAGGTAAGCAGCCTTAGCATCCCCTGGGAGAGTGGAGCAGGAGAGGATGAGAGCATAGAGGAGAGAGAGCGAACCCTGCTGAACAGGTGAAACAGTGCAGAGGGGAAGAAGGATAGCAGCTTAGTCTCTTTCATTTTTCCAGCTTTGAGTAGGTCCAGTCTTGTGTAGCGAAGATAGCAAAACCAACTTGTTATGAGTGTTTGTTTATGGGGAGACCAGGACTACAATGCAACTCTACTGACTTCTAGACTTGAGTGATTTCTATATACGCCACTACCTAATAGGTTGGCCTCACGTTTTAACAGAGAAAATTAGCAGATAAATTTCCAAAATGTTCTCAAGAGGCAACAAATCTTTTCCCTAATTATATAAACCAACTCTTCCAAAACAAATTCATTCATTCATTCATTCATTCATTCATTCATTCATTCAGTGTGTATTTATTGAGCATCTATCACATCACAGTCACTGCTCTGGATACTGGGACATAGTTTTGAACATAAACAGTGCAAGTCCCTACCCTTATGGAGATGACATTCTGGTTGAAAAGCATAACTAATCAATAAGTAGTTAAATATGTAAATGAAATGATTTCACAAAGAAGATTTAAAAAAACAGAGTAATGGGATGAAGAGGGTGGGAAGTAGTAAATGAATATAATGGTGGGAGTGGGTGAAGAATAATTTAGGAATTTCCATTAATAATAACCAAATGTTACCTTTTAGCAAATATCTATTATAAAAATCTAGTGGGGGGTGAGGGAAAGCCATTCAAAGAAAAACAGTAAGCTCTGGAGATGGAAATATCAATAAAGAAACAAAAAGATATCTTTCCAGAATGCTAAATACTACTTTTCTATTATTTTAAAAAATTACTACTTTTATTATAGAAGTAGCACATTTACTGAAAATAATTAGGCCATCTAAGAGAACATGAAAAAGAAAATAAAATTACCATGATAAAAACCACTCTTAAAATTTTGATTTTTATCATTCAGCTTTTCTATGCATATGATGATGTGATTTTTACACATGCTGCTTTGAAACTGACTTTTATGAATGAGCAGCATATCATGAACATCTTTCTCTACATATTGGCCAATTCAGAATATTAAGAAAGTTAGTAATAAGTAAAAACAGTGAGCTGTTTTTTAATTAGTATTATCTTTCTTCTGGTGAGATTGATAATTCTTGTTGTTGATTTTTTTTTTTAAACTGACTTTTAATATTCTTTAAAATTCATGTCCTTTGCTAATTTAAAGTTGAAGTGTTCATTTCTTCCTTACTGAGTTACTTACAAGACCTCTTTATGTAACCATTTAAATGAGTGCCTACCGTGTCCCAGGCACTGTTGCAGGATCTAGGGATACATTGATGAACAGGAAGATATTGGATCTTTTGTTTTTAAAGAAATCTTTCCTAGTTTATTTTTTAATTTTTGTCAGTAGAATTTTTTGGAGGTCAAATGTATCCTTTATTATATGGTTTTATCTTGTAGTGTCATATTTAGAAAGCCCTTCCCAACTTCAAGATTATAAAACCGAATCGCCATATTTTCTTCAGCTATTCATTGAATAATTTATCATTTCTTCACGGATTTGAAATGCTGTCTTTATCATACACTACATTCTTAGGTAGACATAGAGCTGCTTTGGGATTTTCTGCTTGATTTCACTGATGTGTCTATGTTGGCACCAGTGTCAAATTATTCTACGTGTTGTGGCTTTGTAGCTCATTTGTTTATTTGCTAAGGAAAATACTAACTTTGTTCTTTTTCAAAAACATTTTTGCATGCTTACTTTACCAGAATTTTATCAAGCTCTAAAAAGAAATTTTATTGTATTTTCAAGAGGATTGAGTTACATTTATAGATTAATTTACAAAGAATCTGTAATGTAAGTATTCTCTTTTTTGTTATTGTTCATCCTCACCTGATATTTTCCCATTAATATTTAGGGGAAGTGGAAGGGACAGGGTAGAGAGGCAGAAAGAGAGCAACATCAATGTGAGAGAGACACACTGATTGGGTGCCTCCCGCATGTGCTCCTACCGGGCTGGGGATGGAGCCTGCACTCTTGACTGGAGGTACATGTCTTTGACTGGAGTCAAACCCTAAATCCTTCAGTCTGCGGGCCTATGCCCTACCCACTGAACCAAACCAGCTAGGGCACATTAGGTATTCTAACTTTCTGTATTCAGGTATTCAACGTCTATGACCCGCAGTGAACTTTAATCGTTTTCACTGAAAAGTTCCCATTTAGTTTTGGTTCGGTTTATTCCTAGATATTTTATATCTTTGGTTGTGATTATAAATAGGATCATGTTTTATCAATTATATATATTTTAACTGATCAACTGGTAAGTAGGGAGGCTGCTGGTTTGGTTTTGGTTGATTGTTAGCCTTCTTAACAATATAACTTCCTAGCAGCCACAATTCAAAATACTAGGTTGTGCAGCCTGGGAACCAATCCATCAGCACAGATCGTGGACGGGAACATTTGTACAGATTTTCCATGCCATAGCAGCTGAAGACTCACCCAGATGTCAGTTCCAATACTTTTTCAGATAAATCTTCTTTTTCCAATGCCTTTTGTAGGTAAGCAACTGTAACATCCATAATTCATGGCTGTTTTTCTTCTTCCTTTACAACGTTTTGTTTTCATATTTAATTGCATTAACTAAAATTGCAGAATAATCTTAAATAGAAGTGGTGATGATGGAAATCCTTGTATTGCTCCTGATTTTATTGGAAATATTGATGAGGGATAGATACTTCTATAAATAATATTAAGGAAATACCTATTCTAGTCCATTTTATTAATAGGTTTTTCTTAAATAGGAAATGATAGTAAAGTTTATCAAATATTCTACTTCCACCCCTATCATATGGATTATCTCTTTTGTCCTATTTTATGATAATACTACATGAAATTCATGCGTGAGTGGGGTCCCTAGGCCTGGCCAACAGTCAGGGCCAATTGGGGCCTTCGGGCTGGCAGCCAGGGCCTTTCTTCCCTCAGTTGCTGGATGCTGACCAGGGCCTTCCTTCCTTCTGTGCTGCCCCCTGGTGGTCAACACGTCATAGCGAGCAGTGGAACTCCTTGTGGGTCAAACTCCTGAGGGGACAATTTGCATGTTAGCCTTTTATTATATAGGATATCAATCCATTTTCAAGTTGAACCAATATATGCATCAACCCTATGTCATCCTGAATAACCTTTATGTTACATATCTTAATTTACTTTATTAATGTTTTATTTACTATTTTGTATCTAATAGGCATAAGTGTGATTAAGGTTTTTTTGTGTTTGGCAGCTTTTGGTAAAAAGATTGTCTTCATTTTGTAATGTGTATTGATATGTTTCCATCTTTTTATGTTTGGAAAATTTAAGTGATGTAGGGGTTTGTTTGTTTGTTTGTTTGTTTGTTTCTTGAAGGTAGTTAGAAGTCCCCCAAACAACACTATGGACTTTTTGTGGGCTTTTCAATTGTTTTAACAATTGTTTTAAATTTCTTTAATAGTCTTATAATCTTTATAAAAATTAAATGATCCTCTTCGTCCCATTGAATATTCTACTTTGAATACTCTTTCTGTGATATTTCATTAAAAAGTTCCTACTGAGTTTTGGTTCAATTTGTAATCCTTGAATTATATTTTTTTATTGCCTGATCTATCTTTATCCAGCCTTTTATTTTTTATTTCTGTGAGGTTTTTATTTTGGATGGCATGGAGAACAATTTTATTTGGACACATTTTACTGTCTATTTAAGAGATTTAACTCTTATGAAAGACCATTTTTGTTTGCAAAATATTTTATATTAATTTGAATTACTAGACTGATAGATGTGGAAGTTACAGAGATGTTCCCAAACAAATGACAAAAATAACAGTGGCAAGTTGCATGAATTATGCTGATGAGTCAATGGACTGAAGAGGTATGTGATAGGTCTCAGGTAGGCCTCCAATGTATCAGTACCAATGGCCCCACCTCCGGTATTCACACCCTATGTAATCCCCATCCCAAGAGTGTGATCTGAACCAAGTGGTGGCTTCTCATCAATAGAATGTGGTAAAATGATGGGATGTTACTTCTGAGATTTGGTTATAAACAGTGGTGTCCGTCTCGCGTGCCTGGCTCATGCTCTTGCTGGCTTTGTGAGCTGCGCTATTGGGAGGTCCACATAACACCACGTGTGAGGAATTATATCCTGCCAGCAGCAGCTTCAGGTGAGCCAGAAGCCATTCTCCACAGGTAAGCCTTCAGTTGGAGCACACAGGTCGGCAGTCCCTTCTTTTCCGCCCCGTGAGAGACCTTGAAGCACAGGCACCCTGCTAAGCCATACCTGAGTTCCTGAATTCCTGTGAGATAATAAATGTTTTTTGTTTTAAGCTACTAAGTTTTGGGGTAATTTGTTATTCAGCAATAGACAATGAATATAATGGTAATTGGATTTCTATTTGGTTTATGTGGACAGGCATTAAGGTCCCTGAGTTCTGTTGTTAGAGAGAAATCAATTAGCTAATACTGAGTAAAGAAATAAAATGTGCGAGGCAGAGGTGAGAGCCTCTTGGTGGTATATGTCCATTAATAATGTCAATCTTTTGTGAGTTGTTCCAGAGGGCCAGACTACCATGTTAGAGATGCAAGAATATTAGTGTGATTCATGGAAACACAAAGCATCTCATGGCAGAGATGACTACTAGGAATGGAGGTGTGGAGGCAGCCAGCACTTACTGGAGGGCAGGTCCTTCTGCTCAGTCCCCTGTGGTGTCTGTCACCATGTGGATTCTCATTGCACTATCTTGCACTAGTTCAGTTGACTTGCTTCATTTTTCCACTTTGATTTATTTTACTCTGTACTAAAAATTGACACAGTTATGGCAAGAAGAAACCGGCTTGTAAGTGTAAGAAGAGGAATCTACTCTATAAAAGCGAAATATTAAAATTAACCGTTTCTCCGAGACAGGGTAAGCCATGCCCACCAGCCAATCAGAGCGGCTGTATGCAAATTAGCCCAGCCAACATGGCGGCCGCCACTCACGGACCTGAGTAAACAGCCCTTTCCATTGAGGCAGGAGCGAAAGTGAAGCTGCGTCTGCTCAGCTCAGCTCCGATTAAACGGCCTCTAGTAAAACACAGATTTGAAAGAATGTAACAATCATAGAATCCTCGGGAGCTGAAGGAAAGAGCAGCTCCGGCCTAACCAGTAAAAGTAACAATTGTTTCATTATAGACACTGTGAGGTGAAGCAAAGAGGAGGCTTCAGTTAGAAGGCTGCCTTAAAGGAACAGTGTATCAATTATAGAAGATAACCTCAGGCCTTCAAGGAACAGCATCAATTATAGGAGAGAAACCGCAGAAACCTGCGTCCAGCCGGCCTTGCTGGGACGTT
>PVJC01014844.1:0-35891 GCA_004026665.1 Murina feae
GGATAGCACGTTATTGCCGTGCAGTCAGCTGAAGAAGTTGTGGCTGCGACCAGGAGTCCTGACGGGGAGAGAGAACTGAGAAATGGTGGGACTGACCAGATGGGGTTGGATGGGAGAGAGGGAAAAGTGAAGAATGGCTCCTGGGTGTGTGGCTGGCTCACATGATTGATTAGAAGTGAGAGAGGGAAGGAGGGGGAGCAGCCTGAGGGTGGGAGATGGCTCAGCAGCGGGTAGGCGCATGTGGGTGGGAGTCCTGTTAGAGATTCTGGGTTTGCGAGTCTGAGAGGCCTGGCAGCAAGAACAGGAGGAAGCAGGTGCGCAGGTCCGTGCTTGCAGACAGGTCGAGGCTGGAGGAGATGTCTGGGCCCACAGCACACAGGTGTGTCTGAGATCGCAAGACAGAAGTGGCAAGAGGAAGAAGTCCTGTGTGGGATCCTCAAAGAACATTGAAATGGGAGGTGCGGGGGCTGAGACAGCAAATGAGACTGAGACGCAATAACAAGGCAGAAGCCAGAAGCCAAGGCCGGGGCTTAGGGAGGGCCAGACCTCTTCCCAGAGGCAGCAGCGTGTTCATGTGGTGTCATGAGCTGGGTCTTTCCGTTCCCATTTCACACACTGGTCATGGTCGCTGGGAAGCAGTCCTGGCCGCTAGACTAGCGTTTACTGTTCCCTCTGTGTGCCGACCACCACACATGATGCTTGACTAACTCATCATGCAGCCCCAGGCCTAGCGGGAGCTGGCCTTGCAGCACTGTTGTCCCTTCAACTGAGGGGAGAGCTGGCTGAGAGCAGCCAGGACTTAGAGGACTTGAGTGCCAGTGCTCAGCCCTTCCTCTGTCGCGTCTCCTGGTTATCGGTGTGGATCCTGGCTCAAGGGTCCTCATCTCCCTAAACACAGAGTCCTGTAATGGGCGCTGTCTCCTGGCTCTATGACCCCCTCCCTCATCTCCTTAAACACAGAGTCCTGTAATGGGCGCTGTCTCCTGGCTCTATGACCTCCCCATCTCCTTAAACACAGAGTCCTGTAATGGGCACTGTCTCCTTGCTCTAGAGTCGCTTCATCTCCCTCAACATTGAGGACGGCAGCCTCCTGGTGCGGTACAAGCTGGACGCAGAGCCGCCCAAAGAAAAGGGGATCCGAGACATCGTCAGCAACGGGATAGACCACTCGGTACGCCCCCTGAGTCTGCTCCTTGGATTCCTAATGTCCTCAGTCCTCACAGTGAAGTCAGCCCCCAAGCTCTTCTCTGTTACCGGGGGGACTTACTCACTGAGCAGCACGTCCCTTTAAAATCTCAACATTTGGGCATGAAATATAGTCTGTGTTTGTGGTGTGTATAAAGCACGACTCACTCCAACATCTTTATTAAAATGTTTTCATAGTCTCGTTTATGCAACAGTCTCCCAACCGTGTGTGTCATGAATCGGAAGGAAGGAAGACAAGACCGCAATTGCCCTGAAGCACCGCGAACAGGGTTCCTTTTCCTCGTTGCTGGCTGACTTGCTTCTCATTTATTTCAGATTCAGATCAAAATTATAAAAGCCCGGAAACTTATGAGGATAAGTGTGGGGAGTTCCCAGAGCATTGAAATCGAAGGAGAAGTGTTTGATTTCAGCACATATTATCTGGGAGGCATCCCACTCTCCATCAGGGAAAGGTAAGATGGTTTTTTTAAGGAAGCAGATTACCACTCGGGTTTGGTTGCTCCTGATTGGTTTGCCTTTTAATTCTAGCGACAGAGTTAGCTTTTCAGTATTGACAGTGTTAGGCAACAGGTAAAACAGGCTCTAAACACTGGGTGATGGGACTGGCCATTTGAAAGGGGGGTAGGGAAGCTGTGTGCCACCCCACTGTCATTCTTGGGAGGAGAGAAAGCTCAGGAACACAGGTGGTGCCAGTGCCGCCCATTAGAATGGAGGTGGTGGCGCTGGGCCCTTATAAAGGTCGCGTGAGGCGTCCTGTGCTCACAGGCAGTGCTGGGAGTTGGGGGGCTGCTGTTGGGAAGCATCTCAGAACGTAAGGCACCCCCGGCCAGCGTGGCTCCGTGGTTGAGCGTCGACCTACGAACCAGGAGGTCGTGGTTTGATTCCCGGTCAGGGCACAGGCTTAATCTCCAGTGGGGGGCGTGCAGGAGGCGGCCGATCAATGATTCTCTCTCATCATGGATGTTTCCTTTTTTTATTGTTGAAAGCGTTACTCATGTCTCCTTTCCCACATTGGCCTCTCCCTGCCCGCTCCTGCCCCTAGCACAGACCTCACCCCTGCTGTGTGTGGCCATTGGTCATGCTCATACGCATACAGAGCTTTGGGTGGATCTCTTACCTCCACTTCCAACCCTTCCCTCCTTCCCTCTGAGGTTTGATGGTCTTTTTTATGCTTCTTTGTTCATCATTGATATCTCTCTCTCTCTCTCTCTCTCTCTCTCTCTCTCTCTCTCTCTTTCCCTTCCTCCCTCCTTTCCTCTCTGAAATCTATAAAAAATAATCTTAAAAAGAACATAAGGCACTTGTGTGTTCCCACCCCCTGCCTATGTATTGAGTGCAGAACAGGGGCACACCTATTCTCAGACTAATGACGTGAAAGAATGAAGTTCATTGTGAAGAAGTAAAGCGTGATCAGAATGAGAAAAGGACACGTTGCAAATGTGCTTTAAAAAGCTTTCCCATCTGTTGATACCCTCCTAGAGGGGTGTGAGGTAGCTGATGGCATGTACGGGGAGGAGACACCTGAAGGGCGAGTGCAGCCCCTGACTCAGCGAGCCCCAGAGGGCTTGATTACGAGACTTTCATACGTGATCTGAGGCCACTTAATGCTTTTCTAATTTATCCATCAGTTGGAAGGAGATATGACTTATGGAGGAACTAACCTTTGGTTTAAAGTTGTCAGGTTGGCCCCAAAGACAAAAATGCAGAGAAATCTTGCACTTTAATGGAGTTTGAGTGAATTTCTTTACTCCTTAGATTTTTTGAACTAGAAGAAACCTTGTAGATCATGGCAGGTAACCTATGTGACCTCCGAATATTTAAAGAAAAAGAAGGGCATCGGAAGATGTGGACGGGTCTGCAATGCTGAAGTGCAAGAGGGGACGGCTCTGGACGTATAAATAGATGAGCCCCGGGAGTCCATTCGAGCCTCCCTCCCCTTGGGAGGCAAGAAGCTGTCTTTATAAGATAACGAAGCTCGGGCTGCAGTTCCCCTGAGAATTCGTTTCTCCTTATTCCTGTAATGAAATTTAATGTTATGCGTATCAACGTGTCGCTAAACAGCTCATAATGAACGGAATAAGGATGAACGCATTCACGCTGCCCCTTAGAAAAGTGGGCTGCCTGCGGGATTCGCAGTGCGATGACTCTGTGGTTCTCTGCTTCATCATTTGTTTAAGAAACATAAACATTTGCCTGGACCTCAGCTGGCGCCTGTGTCTTCATGTTTTGTGGGAATCCAGCTTCAGAAGCTGAATCGTAGGAAGTGCCACGTGGGAAGAGCGGCTTCAGAAGTGGCTCTGGTCAAACGATTGCGCTCCCACCGGGTCGTCGCTGAGTCTGCCTGCCTGTTCAGTCCCTGCTGTTAGGGTTTGGCCGGTGACGGGCTGTGAACAGATTCACAACTAAAAGAAGAGATGTAGACGGAAGTTTCTGTTACCTTCTAGGAAGGGAAAGGCCCTGCATTGCTCATCAGCACAGGGCAAGAGACACAGGGCGGCTTCCCCTTCTAAGTCCCGGCTGTTGCTAAGCGACAGGGAAGGAAGGAGGGTTTGGGGATACCTTGAGCAGTCATGGGGTGGGAGGGGCTGTCTTGACAGATTACAGATTGTTTGTTTTTCAGGAGATAGTCCAGCAGATGTCTAGAGAAGTACCTTCCCAATGTTTTTCCCCAAGCCTGTGAAACAAGCTTAGAGCAAAAGTCATGAAGAGTTCAAAGGAGGCGTGTTTGAAGGCGATGGGGAAGGGAACTTTCTACCAACTAGAGACTACTGGGTGGGAATTATCCCTGAGTTGTGCAAACAGCAGGGAGGAGGGAGACACAAGAATTTAACCTTGAAAGTAGCTTAGCTTGTCCTGCAGTTTTGAACAGAGGAGCTGTTTGAACTGGAGGAGCTAACAGTCTTGGGGTTAATTACCACATGCTTTTCATAAGTTAAGGAAGGTTACAGCAAAGAAAAAGAGAGGAGCCTTAGCCGGTTTGGCTCGGTGGATAGAGCGTCGGCCTATAGACTGAAAGGTCCCAGGTTCGATTCTGGTCAGGGGCATGTACCTTGGTTGCAGGCACATCCCCAGTAGAAGGTGTGCAGGAGGCAGCTGATAGATGTTTCTCTCTCATCGATGTTTCTAACTCTCTGTTCCTCTCCCTTCCTCTCTGTAAAAAAAATCAATTAAAAAATTTAAGAAAAAAGAAAAAGAGAGGAGCCCTAGCCAGTGTTGTTCAGTGGATAGAGCGTTGGTCTTCAGACCAGCGAGTCCCAAGTCTGATTCTGGTCAAGGCCACTTGCCTGGGTTGCAGGCTCCTCCTCGGCCTGGGCCCTGGTCGGGACGTGTACAGGAGGCAACCAATGGATGTGTTTCTTTCACGTCCATGTTTCTCTCTGTCTTTCCCTCTCTCTCCCCCTCTCTCTAAAGGATCAAAGGAAAAATATCATTGGGTGAGGATGAACAAAAAAAAAGGAAGAGAGAGGCCTTTTTTTCTGTCCTTACACCTGCTCTGTACCAAGTAGCAATTGAGGAGGCCACACATATTAACTCATTTAAACAACCCCAGGAAACAGATGAAATGTTCCTGTTGTATAAATGAGGAAACGGAGGCTAGAGAAGTGATGTCGTTGCCCAGGCTGCAGAGACCAGACTCGCACCCAGTCGGCCTGGCTCCAGAGCCCGCAGCCCAAGAGCAGTACCATCTTGCCTCCAGGGAGCACCTCCTGGGCTTCCACATGTTTGACCCGCACAACAGCCCCTTGCGAGGTGGTAGATGCAGCGTGAGACCAGTGCTGAGCCACAGCCTTCACACTTGTCTGGAACCAAAAGTAACAGTCCCTTCCTTTTGCATTGAGCGTAGAAGTGGACAGGAGAGAGAGCACGCCTGGCTCCAGCAAACTACTTACTTAGGAAGCTGTTGATGTCTCTAGCATCTTGACTTACTCATACACTTTCTATTCACCGTGCACGGCCGTGACTCCTGGGGGAGGTGGGAGAGGGAGAAATTCTAGATATTGTTTATCTCTGTCTCTTTCCCTTTTGGGGACTCTGGCTATTCTTCTGTCAACACGATTGTGATCATTTTTAAAAATATGTTTTTATGGATTTTTAGAGAAAGAGGAAAGGAGAGGGAGAGAGAGAGAGAAACATCGATGACAGAGAAACATCATCAGTTGGCTGCCTCCTGCAGGCCCCCTCCTGTGGATCCAGCCCACAACCAGGCATGTGCCCTGACTGAGAATCAAACCGGCGACCTCCGGTTCATAGGTCGACCCTCAACCACTGAGCCACGCTGGCCGGGCGGTTGTGCTCATTTCTAAAGCTGAGAATGCAGGATCACACAGAAAGGATTTGGGTTGTCCCAGCATCACGGAATAAGTCGCTTTATAAAAATCCCGTGAGAACAGACAACCCTGAAATACACCCTTGTTTCTGGGTGAGAAGCGGCAGGGGCAGCGTTGCAGCTGGTTCTCGGGTTGGCCTGGTCTGCTACATCCCTGTCCTCGGTTGTGTCCCAAATCAGGTTTAACATTTCGACGCCTGCTTTCCGAGGCTGCATGAAGAACCTGAAGAAGACCAGCGGCGTGGTCAGGCTGAACGACACGGTGGGCGTGACCAAGAAGTGCTCGGAGGACTGGAAGGTGCGTGAAGAGTCCAAAACCCTACAAGGGGGTGCGCCCAGCCAGCCCAGGGTTTGGGACCCACGTCCACTTTGGACCCTTTTCTGGTAGCACGTGGGTTAGTGAGGCCTGGCTCGTCCACATGCGCTCCCCACAGACTTGCAAAGCCTCCTCAGGTTTGCATATGACAGTCGTAGGCCAGGAGGGACACCAGCCCCTCACACAGCCCTGCCGATGACTGCTAGGCTGTCACTCAGAGAAGCAAGCTCTCTGGAGGGCCACGGAGTACGGTTCCCATGCCCCTAACCCACCCGTGTTTGCATTCCAGCTCGTGCGCTCCGCCTCCTTCTCCCGGGGAGGACAGATGAGCTTCACCCACTTGGACCTCCCGCTGCCCAGCCAGTTCCAGGCCTCCTTTGGGTTTCAGACCTTCCAGCCCAGTGGCCTCCTGCTGCAGCATCCGGTCGGGGTACGGGACGTTGCGTGAATACTGCACACGATTCGAACCTGACTTGAGGTTTGACGTCAAAAACGACAGAGAGATTTTGAACGTAAATTAGTTGGGCGTTTTATCTATTGTCCGGTGGTAAATGCCACTGTGTAGCTCAACCTCCATGGAGGCAGGTCTGAGAGGAAATCAGGTTTGGGAAGTACATTATAGTTCACAGAATTGGATTTGTGTGTCTCCCTGGGCTCGGTTTTCATTTTTTTTTTATTTTTTCTTTGGGTCGAGGTGAATGATCACCGTTATAAGTAATAATGTTATAAGTAATAAGGGAGAAGTCAGAGCGTGTCCCACTATTCCTTTTGGTTTCGTGAAAGGCGGCTCTGTGATTTTGCAGCAGCTAATTGGACACGTTGGCACCGGGGAAGTGGAGATAAGCCAGTCTTGGCTCTTTGTTCGTGTACAACAGAGGCCACGGCCACTGTCTTCCATAAGGAGGTGCCCACTGTGCTCTGAGGGGGCTCAGCTGGTGCAGGGACGTAGGCGCAGCCGTCAACCAATGCCACGCAGAAACCTCCCAGGGGGACATGTGGGGTCTACGGTGAAGTAGCAGCAGCCGGCTGCCACCTGGGATGCTCCTCGGGACTCCAGCACACTCAGGGGACCCCTGGACGCGCTGGCAGGAAGGGTGGCGGCTGCCTCTGTGCCCGTCGTAGTAGAAAGCCTTCCCTCTCTTCACCTCATTGCCCATCGGCCTCAGAGATCCTTTGGCAGAAACTAGTACTAAAGCTCTGCTGGCCCAGTGGTTGAGCACTGACCTATGAACCAGGAGGTCACGGTTCAATTCCCAGTCAGGGCACATGCCTGGGTAGGGGGCATGCAAGAGGCAGCCGACCAATGAGTCTCTCATCATTGATGTTTCTATCTCTCTCCCTCTCCCTTCCTCTCTGAAATCAATTTTTTAAAAATTTGAACCAGTGCTAACGAAGCGCATGCTAACATTTAGGTTGTGAGAAGGCTCTTCCATCAACACAGGATGTTTTGATTCGCTCTTTTGACACTAACACTTGTTTCTTCTGCTGAGCTCGGGACACTGAGAACACAATGTCCAAGATGCTCAGAAGCAGATGGGAGAGGAACGGGCTCCGTGACGATGAGATCAGTCCTGGGCAGCTCAGGAACCCGAGGACTAGCCTGGGAACAGGGCCCTCACTTCCAACGTGGTTGCCTAAGAAATGCCTATCAATTAGCTTTCTTTCATCTGATTCACAATGAATATTTCCAACTGAAGAAAAACCAGCATGAAATGAAACTGGCATGGCTACCACCACACACTCAGCTTAGACTAAAAAGTCACTGAAGAAGTACATCTTGCTGGAAACTGCAAAATTGTACTTGGTAGAGAAAAGGTCAACAAAATTAAAGTGAGAGCTGCTAAAACTACACTTTTTTTCTTTTTTACTAAGAATTGACAGAATTAAATCATCTTGCTGGAATTTAGAGCCGCAGTTTGACATTGGAAAATTGAACTTCCTAGAAACTGTGACCAGAAAAGTAAAAACCTGTATAATTTCTGAAGAGATCATTGTTCTAATCACATGAAGAAAAAGATTGATTCACCCCTTAGTCTAGAGTTTATTCCTAAGAGAATTGATCTGATGAAAATAACTTTAGCAGAATGAAAGTGAAAATAGAAAGATTCAGAAATGGTTTAACTGTTTTGTGTAATTGATGGAGAAATTAAATTGGTTTATGAATACAGACCCATAAAATTCTTTTGGTAAATTCATCAGTGTTGAAATAATTTGCATAAGATTCTTATATTCATAAACATGGAGTTAAAATACTTAAAAATAGTCTTTAGATCAAAATAACAAAAAACATTTGGGTCAAAACACCCTGTTTTTATACATAATTTTTTAAAATAGGTTTTTATTGATTTTAGAGAGGAAGGGAGAAGGATGGAGAGATAGAAACAACAATGAGAGAGAAACATCAGCATCAATCGGCTGCCTCCTGCGCACCCCACAGTGGGGATGGAGCCTGGAACCAGGCATGTGCCCTGACCTGGCGTGGAACTGTGACCTCTTGGTTCATAGGTCGATGCTCAGCCGCTGAGCTATGCCCGCTGGGCTATCCGTAGTTTCCTAATAAACTCAGTGTCGATACATGTATAATCCTTAAGTGTAAACTCATTGCCTTGATGGGTATATTCATGATGGTTTCAGACAAGCAGCCTGCAGGTCGCCCTGGAAGATGGGCACATTGAAGTCAGCACCAGGGACAGCAGCCGCCCGATTTTTAAGTCTCCGGGCAAGTACGCGGATGGCTCCCTGCACCACGTGTCTGTGATGAGCAACGGCGCTGGGTGAGTGGTGGCCGCCTGCCAGAGCTCCGAGAAGCGGACTTTCCTTATCTCCTGGGACCTTCCCGCACCCTTTCTTGTGAACTATTTGTCCTTAAGGCTGAGGCCATTTCACTAGTAAGTGCGGCCTTCTTCCTGGTTCCATATCAATTTCCTCATTAAAAATTCATCAGGCTTGGGTGGATAGACGAATTGTGGTACCTTCAAAATGGAGGGGTAAAATGGGAGTCACGAGAAAGGAAATTCTACAGCTTTCTGTGACAGCACAGTTCCTGTGGTGCTGGTCAGCTCTGATTGGGGTGCTGGTCAGCTCTGATTGGGGTGCTGGTCAGCTCTGATTGGAGTAATGGTCAGCTCTTGGGGTGCTGGTCAGTTCTGATTGGGGTGCTGGTCAACTCTGATTGGGGTTCTGGTCAGCTCTTTATTGGGGTGCTGCTGGTCAGCTCTTTATTGGGGTGCTGGTCAGTTCTGATTGGGGTGCTGGTCAGCTCTGATTGGGGTGTTTGTCAGCTCTTTATTGGGATGCTTGTCAGCTCTTTATTGGGGTGCCAGGGACATTGGTATATTCACATTGCAAAAACCCATTGAGCTGTCCGCTTATGGTGCATGCACTTCCCGTATGTGTAGAAATTTTAATAAAAATAGGTGAAGAAATACAGGAAACAAATGTAAATGTTCTTTAAAAACAAGTCTAGTTTAACACGTTAATTTACACAAAGACACTGAGTCTGAACTGAAGATAGGAAACTGGCCATGAGGCGATGACCTTCTCTCCCAGCACGTGTCACCCTTGTTCTGCTTTTCTCCCCTTCAGACTCTGGCTGCTTATCGACGACCAGCTGCTGAAAAGTGACCAGAGGCTGCCAGGCTCCCCAGGGTCCCAGCGGTCCCTGCGTCTGGGCGGGAGTGACTTCGAGGGCTGCATCAGCAATGTGTTCGTCCAGAGGTGCGTGCCCTTTTCTCTGTACAATGCCAGGGGCCTGCATCACAGAGGGCGTGCTCCTGGTTGGTTAGTGGAGTCAGATTCCCACAATCTTTAAAAAAAAATGACTTCCTTGTCCTAACCGGTTTGGCTCCATTGATAGAGCATCGGGCCATGGACTGAAAGGTCCCGGGTTTGATGTTGGTCAGGGCACAAGCCCAGATTGCAGGCTCGATCCCCCATGTGGGGCATGCGGGAGGCAGGTGATCAATGATTCTCTCCATCACTGACATTTCTATCTCTCCTCCTCCCTCTCCCTTCCTTTCTGAAGTCGATTAAATAAGTTAATAAAGGTCAGAGGTGCAGGTGAGTGAAAGGCTGCCCAGAACCGGGACAGTGAGAGCATGTGGGTGGGAGCTCTGCCCCTGCCAGGTGCCCTCCTCCCTCCCCGTGTCCGAGAGTGGCAGCAGCTCTCTTTCCCGCCCTCATCCCAGATCATCGCAGAGCCCCCAAGTCCTGGACTTTACTACTAAATCTTCCAAGAGAGACGTGTCCCTGGGCGGCTGCAGCCTGAACAAACCCCCGTTCCTCATGCTGCTCAAAGGTTCTACCAGGCTGAACAGAGCCCAGTCTTTCGACATCAACCGGGTGAGCATCCGACCTCATCCTGGGCCTTCTTGCCGCCTTCGGGAAGGTGTTGAGGGAGGGACATGAGGTGGGGAACTTGGGAGGGAGGAGGGAGGAGGGAGGACCACACGACCTCACGGTGGTCGGTGCCTCTGGAAGTGGATTTGATGCGTCATCAACAGCTGGACTAGGCCAAAAGGTCAGAGAGGTTTTCTTTTTAATTTTAATTTTTTAAAATATGTTTTTATTGATTTCAGAGAGGAAGGGAGAGGGAAAGAGAGATAGAAACATCAATGATGAGAGAGAATTATTGATCGGCTGCCTCCTGCACATTCCCTACTGGGTATCAAGCCCACAACCCAGGCGTATGCCCTTGACCAGAATCAAACCTGCGACCCTTCAGTCCACAAGTGGACGTTCTATCCACTGAGCAGAACAGCCAGGGCCATGTATTGATTTTTATCCTGCGAGGCTGAATACGACCTGAGACTAAATCTGCACATCAGTGGTGGAGACGCAGAGGAAATGGATTCAAAGCTAGTTAAGGGACAGAAAACACAAGACATAACAATTGAATGTGAGGGCAAGGGAGAGGCAGGCATTCCTGTCATCCTGAGGCATCCCCTCTGGTTGCAGGATGGATAGGGGTAGCATCTGGAGAGAGGACAGGATGAGTTTAGGAGGGAAGGAGAGTGAGGGAAGCTGGGGCTCTCTCTGCTCAGCGAGGGTCAGATCCCACCTGACCCTGTCTCTCCTGCTGAGTGGAGGGCGAGGAGGGGGTCACATGTTCATTCCTGGACAGCCCCTAGCAAGATGAACACCCCATTCACTGTGAAGAATGGGATCCCCGCTGAACTCCAGCCCTTGGGAAAGGCATGGACAGGGCCTTGCGATCTGGACTTTGCGGCAGAGAAAGCGGTGGAGGGCTGGGAGTCTTGGTTTCCTTCAACAGTTTTTTAGCGACATTTGATACTAATATGGTTGTTTTCTGCACTAAATTTCAGTCCTATGAGGGCATGTGCTGGGCTGGGAGCGGTGGGGAGAGGTCAGTGGAGGAAAGAGAAGGCGTATGCATTTAAACAACAAAGAATTTAAATTAAAAACAACAAACAACTCAGTCCCATTCAGACATTCACAGCATCGTCCAGCTCAGACTACTGTGCGTGTCCAACTCTGAGGAACGTGGGGACCGGCTGTGACACCACACCCGTCTCCTGCCCTCCTCCCTCCCACTGCCCCGAGGAGGCGCAGGTGGGAAGCCCTGGCCCAGGGTGCGCTGTGCAGGCCTGGCTGCTGCTGGCCACACGCTGGCTCTGGCGGAGGGGCGCTGGGTGGCACCAGCTCAGGGGCAGCGGCAGGAGACGCTGGAATCACCCTCCTCCCCAGGGGCCAGCTCATCTGCTGAGTTCCTCTCAGGACCTGGGAGGCACTTAGCAAGAGGGGTTCTTCTCCCCGGATAACTAGCGCCCCCATTCTGTGCTTCTTCCCACAGCCCCTGCAGGACTCTCCCGGGGCCTCCCCAGGGAGCGTGCCCGTAGGGCAGAGCGCTCAGGCCTGCCCCCCACCGCCCAGCACCCAGGCCTGGCCCCGAGCCCTCAGGTTTGGGGACAGTCCCACCAGCCACCTGCGATTCACGCTGCCCCTGGAGTTGCTAAAACCCAGGTATGATTCACTTTCCTGCCCCCACACCAGCTCAGAACTGGCCGTGACTTTACCCAGTGCAGCTTGTGGTAGAGTGGCCCTAGTTGCCTGTCGCCCATGACGGTGGCACCGCCCCTCCAAAGACCTGCTGTCAGCCCCTGCTCGGCCCCTGGCTATGAGCCCAGGTCCTGCCACCCAGGCCCTGCAGGCAGGGAGTGTCCCCGTGGATCAGATGGGCTGGAGATGGATTGTTCCTGGAGGGAAAGGGGGGGGGGCAGGAACAGGCAGGGGGTCTTAGCTGGGCTGGGCCTGCCGCCCCTTGAAAGGGGAGGAAGGAGAGGGCAGGGGAGGAGCGGGGGTGGGGGGGAGTGCCTCAGGCCAGAGGCAGGCCTTTTGGGGTGTAGGCAGGCTTCCTGAGGGAAGCAGTCCTGGCCTGCTCGGTCTGCCTCCCGTGCCTGAGATCGGCTCCCCCCACTTTCCAAACCTCCACCGAACGCAGACACTGCAGACACCGGGGACGCTGAGCGGGTCCCAGCGGGCTGGTCTCATTGAGCAAATGTAGATACAGATTTCTGGTTCCTTTTGAAGAACATCCCCCTCAAGGAACTTGCTAATTTGAGGAATTAAAGTGCATCTCGGTGTGGGCTCAGCCTCACAGTATTGGGAAGCGAAGAGGAGTGAACAGTGTGGGGTTTTCTTCCACTTCCTCCTCACAAGTGTGGGACGCACGCCACCAGCTATGCCACTGTGGGGCTTGCACACGCGGGCTCCTCAGTGAGGGATCGCACAGCACAGCCGTTCCCAGCCGCGCAAAAGTCCCAGAGAGGCGGCCATGCATCGGCGTGCCTCAGTTTACTCATTTAAACAATGAGGGTTGGGGCCAGCTCCTCCTCCTCCCCAGCTTTGAAGATCTGGAGAAGCACTTTGGACCTCTGCTTCCCTCCTTGCCGGCTTCCTCCCCCAGGTCACAGTTCTCCGTGGACTTGCAGACAACCGCCCCCAGAGGGCTGGTGTTCCACGCGGGCTCCCAGGCCTCCTTCATGGCCCTCTACCTCTCCAAGGGGCGGCTCGTCTTCACTTTGGGGGCAGAAGGGAAGAAACTGAAGCTCAGGAGCAAAGAGAAGTACGACGACGGGCAGTGGCACACGGTGAGGCTGCACACTGCGCGCGGTGTTCCCCTAAATGCCGGGTGGGCTTTGCTCTCTGCCTCAGTCCCTCTGCCTGCTGAGGAGTCCCCCAGCCCCTGGGCACCTCCCTCCGCCAGGCCCCTCTGCAGGCCCAGGCCCCTCTCTGAGAGCCGTCTCCGTCGCTAGCATCCTGGCCTGGCCCTCGGCGTCTCAGATTTAAAAAATAACAGTTTGAGGCAAAAAGGGGCTTTTTTTTTCCTGATAAGGGTCCTGAAGGCCACTGTGCAGGTCAGGGTGTGTTCTGAAGGCAGAGAGAGAGAGAGAGAGAGAGAGAGAGAGAGGGAGAGGGAGAGGGATGTGTCAATACTGAGTCCTATGATTTGGGGTTTTTTTGTTCGTTTCTTTTAAATATATTTTTATTGATATCAGAGAGGAAGGAAGAGGGAGAGAGAGAGATAGAAACACTAGTGATGAGAGACTCATGGGTCAGCTGCTTCCTGCACGCTCCACGCCGGGGATCGAGCCCACAGCCAAGGCCTGTGCCCTGACCGGGAATTGAACCCTGACCTCCTGGTTCCGAGGTGGACGCTCAGCCCCTGAGCCACACGGCCCGGCTCGAGCGCTGTGCTTGTGGACCAGTAACCAGGCCCACGGTGGGACCTGTGCTGAGGGGGAAGGACGGGGGACGAGGATGTGGCCGGGAGGGAGCAGATCTGAGCTGGGAAGGGGAGGAGTTCTGTGGGAACATCCTCAAGCTGGACTGCCCGACAGACATGGGAGCCCTGGGTCAGTGGGCAGCAGAGGCCAGAGGCCATCACCGGGCGGACGGACACACTGGGAAGCCATCAGGGAACCTCTCGTAGCCACGAGGGGCTCAGTCCTCACTGGAGCCCAGGGACCCTGACTTGTAGACAAGAGTTTACAACGTTCCTCCTGTTCCTCCAGCAGCCCTGGGCCCTCCCCCCGGAGCCCCGCTCGGGCCGGGGGGTTGGGGGGCGTGTGACTCCCCCCTCAGCCCTGCGCAGCTGTTCGTCCAGGTGCTGCATGGTCCGTCACGTTCCTTTGCCTCTTCAGTTGTTTATATTTTCTTTGTTTCCAGATTAATTACATCTTTACTAGTTCACTTTGAGCAACCTTTTTTTTTGCTCACTTTTTTAGCTCAATTTATTCAGTATCTAACGTTACATCACAAATGATGATGATGGTGATGATGATGAAAACACCATCACTCAGAGAAATATCTCTGAGTTTTTAAAGCTACTTGAGAGATAGAAAATATATTTTTTAATATTTTTATTGATTTCAGAGAGGAAGGGAGAGGGAAGGAGAGAGAAACATCAATGATGATAGGGAATCATTGATTGGCTGCCTCCTGCACACCCCACACTGGGGACCAAGCCCGCAACTCAGGCATGTGCCCTGACCAGAATCAAACCCGGTATCCTTGATTCCGTAGGCCGACGCTCTGTCCACTGAGCCAAACCAGCCAGGATCAGGAGAATATTTTTTAAGCATTTCCTGTGACCACGAAGTGAAGTACAGCAGCTGTTGTCAGAGGCAAAACTATAAGCACCTTATTCCTTCCCTTGTAAGGTGGCGTTCGGACAAGTCGGGGAGAAGGGGCGCTTGGTCGTGGACGGCCTGAGGGCCTGGGAGGGACGGTTGCCAGGAAATGTCACCCTCAGCCCCAGAGCGTCCGTTTACCTGGGATCCTCCCCGTCGGGGAAGCCGAAGGTGAGTGGCTGTGCTTCAGAGCCGCAGGTGAAACACATTCGCTCTGTCGTGTCCTCTTATCCTTACACGAGACACTGAGGATGCCAGCATGCTCCCAGCGGGCTTTTAAGTCATCCGACTGATGTCCGTGCCCCATCCCCATCCCAGCCTCTTGTTCAAAAGCTGCAGATACAGGCAGGCCCTGCAGGGCTGATCCAGGGCTGCCCTCGGCCTGGACTTGAGCCTGCTCAGTGTGGCCTCACTTGTAATTAGCTCCCCCTGACACCGTGGCCAGGCCAGCCCAGGGGATTGCTCAGGCCTTACAGGGCCCACAGCCGGACGTGTCCCCCCGCCCCATTTAAGGGACCACAGAACCCAGAGGCACCTGCCTGGGCCCCGGGCCCCTGTGGGCAGACACAGGGCTCCATGCGGACCCACCCAGGCCGCCCTCCGTGTCTTATTTTAAGTCTCAGGCATTCGATGAGCCCAACAATGCAGGGGGCCTTTGACACTTTATTATTTATGGAATGTTCGGGCCTCCTTCCCGGCAGCAGCTCTGCCCCCTGGACCGGGGCTGGTCACCTCCTGCTCTTGTCCCGACCCCCCCACGCCCCTGCCTTTGCACACTCGCCACTTGGGTTGGGGGAACCTTCAGATGTGACTGCCCACTGGATGTCTGGTACCTGGTTTTCTTGGTTCTGTGGCGGGCAGCCAGGTGGAGCAGTGGGGCCGCCTGACCCAGAAACGGGAAGGATGGCCCAACCTCCGCCTTCAGCGGACACCTGCCCCTGCCCTGGCCCTGCCCCTCCCGGCTGCCCACATGTCTCCGGGAATTGTGGGTAATGGCCTTCGCTCTCTCTTCTGCTTGGTCGCAGAGCCTCCCCCAGAGCAGCTTCGTGGGGTGCCTGAGGAACTTCCAGGTGGATTCAAAGCCCCTGGACTCACCTTCTGCCCGCGTGGGGGTGTCTCCCTGCTTGGCGGGCTCTTTGGAGAAAGGCGTTTATTTCTCCCAGGAAGGCGGTCACGTCACACTAGGTGAGGAGCTGTGGGGAAGAGCCTGAAGAGCTCCATCCTTCTTCTCGAATGACGAGGTTTTAACTGTTTATCTTTTTTTCCCCCTTTGAAAGCGAACTCTGTGTTGTTGGGGCCAGAATTCAAGCTCCTTTTCAGCATCCGCCCTCGAAGCCTCACGGGGGTCCTGCTGCATGTGGGCCGCCAGCCCGGGAGGCACCTGCAAGTCTACCTGGAGGCTGGCAAGGTGTGCGGGCTGGGCAGATGGGGGGGTGAGGGCGGGGACTCCTCAGGGTAGGGTTAGGGAGCGTCTCCAGTGAGAGCTTCCAGACAGGAAATAATTGAAATCGAGACCCTGTGCCTTCATAGCCGCTGTCACATGGTTTAGCTGGAAATTCCCTGAGAACAGGCTGCCCTGTCCAGCGGTATGCAAATTAAATGCAAATTAGTTATCAACACTTAGTCTAGTTCTCGCATTTCACTCACCTGATTCAGAGAATCTCAGCCCAGAGAATGGGGATGCAGGATTGGCACGGTAACCTGCCGAGGGCCTGACCCCGACACCTGCCCAGTGCAGATGCAGTCGGGTAGCTGCTGGACCCCTTGGGTGTGAGCCCTCTATCAGCCGGGCATTCATGGCACTGTTTCAGTTGGCGGCCCGAGCAGGGGCTGCGGGCTCGCTGTCTGCCCTCCCCATTGTGGTGTCCTAAACAAAGCCTCCGGCACATGTTCACAGCTGAGGGGGAATCTTCGCTGTCAATGAGCCACCACCGAGTGGGGCCTGCAGGGGGCAGCACTCGATGCGCAGGGGTGAGCTCAGTGCCTTAGGCAGCAGCACAGGCAGGACTCTGGTTGGCAGCTGCTTCGAGGGGAGGGGACGAGGGGACGCAGCAGAGGGTTGTGCAGAGCCTTGGACCCACGTGGTCGCTGGTGTGGGAGGGGGACCTGTATGCTCTCGGGCTGTCTGTCGGGGGAAGGGGGATGCAGGGAAGTGGGCTCCACCTGCCTTTCTTAAGGAAATAGGACAATGCACGTGTGACCCTGGCCGGTGGTGGAGGTGTTAGAGCATCGGCCCTCGAACTGAAGGGTCCCGGGTTCGATTCCAGTCAAGGGCACAAACCCCGGTTGCAGGCTCAATCTCTGGCCCTGGTCGGGGTGCGTGCAGGAAGCAACCAATCGATGTTTCTCTCTGTGCGCCTCTCCCCGCCCTCCCACTCCCTCTAAGATCAGTGGAGAAATATCCCCGTGAGGACTAACTAACCATATGAATTCACATGCGTTCCAGGTCGTGGCCTCTGTGGCCAGCGAGGCCGGTGGGATGGTGACATCGGTCACACCCAGACAGTCTCTGTGTGACGGACAGTGGCACTCGGTGGCAGGTACGATGTCCAGCCTCCCTTTTCATCCTGAATGTCCCAGATGCAGCCCCAGTTAAAGCCCCATTCGTGTCTGGCAGGGTCAGCGCAGCAGGTTAAAATGGGAAACCGACATTAATTGGACTATAAGAAAGCATAAGAAAGCATTTGCTTGAGCAAAAGGAGCTGCAGCCAGGGAGACACCGAAGCAGGTTGCAGCCTAAACTGTGTTCCATGGAGGCAAAGGGAAGGCCACCTTTCACAGAGAAAGTCCCTGCCCTGGGTCCCAATTTTAGGCAAATGAGGTTTCTAAATAGTGTAGTTCTGATTGGTCAATATAGATGCAAATGAGGCTACAATGAGGTCTGATTGGACAAGGCAGACCTCAATCCACTCATTGGTCAGAAGGTGAGCCCAGGGCTTCCCTGCAGAGCTTGACTCAGACAGTAAGCAAGCAGGTGTGGAAGCGAGAGTTCAGGCCTCTGTTCTTCTCAGCGACTGAGTGGGTGAGGGGCCCCTGTCAGCGCAGGCCCTGGACTCTTCATTACGAAGGCAAACGCTTCAGACGAACCACGGGGCAGAGAGCAGCGCAGCCTTTCACGTCGAACCTGCTATTCTAGGAATAACTTGTGGACATTAGTTTGTTTTAGCTAAAATATCTTTGTAAAAATGAATCTTTTCTTGGCTAATTTGAAAGCTAACTACACTGCAGTTAGTTAGGATTATTAATATGGGAGGAGTTTTATTTGGAGCGTCAGAAGTGATTGTCTAGCCCGGCTGGCATGGCTCAGAGGTCGAGTGTTGACCCATGAACCAGGAGGTCACGGTTCGATTCCCGGTCAGGGCACAGGCCCAGGTTGCCGGCTCCATCCCCAGTGGGGGGCGTGCAGGAGGCAGCTGATCGATGATGTTTCTTTCTCATCGATATTTCTAATGCTCTATCCTTCTCCCTTCCTCTCTCTAAGAATCAATTAAAAAATATTTTTTTAAGTGCCTGTCTTAGGAGTCAGTTTTCAGAAGTTGTATCTTCCGGGAGAGATGCTGAGGTCAGGTGGCAGAATCATGGCCAGAGATGGGAGACAGGGCCCGACTCCCCCTCAGCTTACAGCCTCGCCGCCTAGTCAGCTCCTCAGGGCCGGGGGGCCGGCCTCCTACATTGGAGATGGAGTGACAATATAGTTCTCACGTGTCTTAAGGGTCACAACCTGTAACATACGAGAGAGCACTAGGCACTGGAGTGGAGAGAGTAGCTGCTTTAGGTTGAGCCTGGCTGAACTCAGTGCTCCCGGGCCACACAGGAGGGAGATGGGAGAACCAGTGGTTGCTCACAGTGTAGTCAGCGGGCAGGGCTCCCCAGATCCCACCTGACCAGCTTGCCCTCCCTCCAGTCACCATAAAGCAACACGTCCTGCACCTGGAACTGGACACAGACAGCAGCTACACAACCGGGCGGCACCCCTTCTCGCCTGCCCACACCCAGGAGCCACTGCACCTCGGAGGCGTCCCAGGTAACCCCCAGCTCGGCTCCGACCCCCTGTCTCCCCTGTGAGCTCTCACGTTTCCATTTCAACCCAACCAACGCGATGCCCCAGCCCCTGGGTCACCAGCAGAGCAGCCATTGGCTATCCGGTGGCAGTGGGGCTGCCCCTGGCTCTGGCCCCGGGGACACCAGTTGTCAGCAATGGGCACCTTGAAGGGCAGCCCTGGCCATGCCTGCTGCCCCCTCGCGTCCCGAGCTGGTCCTTTACAAGCTCCTCTTCAGAGGCCACGTCACCCTCGGAGCCTGAGGGCAGCGGGGAACCAGGAAGGGCTGGGACAGGGTCTCCTCTGGGGCCCTGCGCTTCCTGGCCAGTTAGTGAGCCTTGTGGGGCCAGGCCAGGCACCAGGCAGGCTGAGTCGGAGGCCAGTTCGACTGGAATGTCGCCTGGAAAAGTCTCGAACTTCTTCTTGGTCTTATGCCCCCCACACAGTTCACCAGGCCGCCCACGACCACGAAAAGCACTCACGTCTAGAGTTACTGCCTGTGGATCTGGCTGAGGAATCTCTCTCTCGGGAGAATTTGGAGAGCAGCCTTGGCTGATCTGTCAGTGGGTGGAGGTGGGGGCCCCCTGACAGGGAGGAAGTGACTGGGCTGCTGGGATCTGGTCTAACCCGACTACTTTTTCATTTGCCCGTGTGACCTGCCCCGTGACTGTCCCTACTGTTCCTGTTGCAGCCGATTGGAAGGCCCCGGAGCCCCCCGTCTGGAACCCCTTTTCTGGCTGCATGAAGAACATCCAAGTCAACCACGTGCCCGTGCCCGTCGCCGACACCGTGGAAGTCCAGGGCATGGTCAGTCTGAATGGCTGTCCCGACCACTAACTCAAACCACTACGCAGAGAGGCACTGCCCCCTGAAAAGCACTCGCCACCTCCCCGCCCACTCCCTGCTCAAGCTCAAGGTCGTTCTTGACGCAGGACGCCTGGCGGACGGGCCCCATAGCACATCCAGGGTTGAGCTCGGACCACACGCAACCACGGTTTGGCCTTCACGCTACCTGTGTGTTTTACATAAAAGCCCCCTTTCTCGGAGATGATACATTTTTACATGCTTTTGGTAATATCATTTCCCACAGAAAACAAAATGCCTTTTAAAGACCATTATCTTCCACTCCTTAAAAAATAAATATCTTACAGCACTTTAAACATGCAAACATTGTATATCTGTTTTTGTTATAATTTGTGAGATTAAATTAGTGCAGTGCACTCTCTAAACTATGCTGTTTTACTCTCATAAAGCAGTGCCTGGATGGTCACTGTTAACTGTATTAATCCCTCGGCACCTGTTCCACGTGCTGCCTACAGCACAGTTTTCTACACACACTTACGGAGCAATGCCCGTGGGCACTGTGTGTGCTCGGTGTGGAGTCTGCAGTCACGTGTAAGAAGTGATTCCTGCCCCGAAGGAATGTGCAGCCCAATCTGGGAGACACATCTATAATAATAAAAGCATAATATGCTAATTAGACCAGACATCCTTCTGGATGACCTTCTGAACGAAGCTGGGGCTGCGAGGGAAGCCAGTGCTGGCAGCCGGGAGAAGGAAGGCCTACTCTTGCATGAATTTTGTGCATCGGGCCTCTGGTAATATTCATAAAAAAAATAAGCCAATTAATGACCCTAAAGTACACTTGGCTCCCCATGTACAGTCTGTGTTACGGCCATCAATTCCTTAAGAGCAAACACTAGCCCTGGCTGGTTTGGCTCAGTGGATAGAGTGTCAGCCTGTGGACCAAAGGGTCCTGGGTTCGATTCCAGTCAAGGGCACATGCCTCGGTTGCAGGCTCCTCCCTGGCCCAGGCTCTGATCAGGGTTCATGCAGGTGGCAACCAATCGATGTTTCTCTCGCATCGATCTTTCTCTGTCCCTCTCCCTCTCTTCCACTAAAAGATCAATGGAAACATATCCTCGGGTAAGAATTAACCACAACAAAAAAAGAGCAAAAACTGCCCAGTAAGGAAGTGGGATGGGTGTGCACACTATAAATAACGCTCCACATGGCAAGCAGGAGTCGGTGGGAAGGAGGGGTCGCTCTTATCTACAAAAGAATGAACCACGTGTCGACCAGGATTATGCCCAGCACTCTCCCCCGACAGAGAAGTCTGTGTAAGAGACTATATAGCATCTGTTCATCAGGAGGAAAACCAATAATTATGGAGTTTGGACCTTATCATCCTGTAGGGTGTTCTCACCGCCATATGCCCACCTCGGACGCAGAGCCACACTCCCTCCCGCCCCACGCTCCTTCCTGACCCCAGCGTCCTGTGGGGGTGCCTTCTAACAGCCACGCTGTGCAGGCCCAGGGCCTTCTGGGGCGGGAAGCCGGTCCCGTCACAGGGACATCAATAGGGGCTGCTGGGCCTTGGAGAAGCCAAGCAGGGCCAGAGGTTGGACTGTGTGACCAAGTCATGTCCTTTCAGAAAACATGGGTTTTCTTTTTATTTCTTATTAATTGGGAGATGGAGGAGGCCTGTCTCCTTTTAAAGAAAAATATATTTCTATTGACTTCAGAGAAGAAGGGAGAGGGAGAGAGAGAAACATTAATGATGAGAGAGAATCATTAATTTGCTGCCTCCTGCACACCCCACACTGGGGATGGAACTGGAAACCTGGGCGTGTGCCCTGACCTCCTGGTTCATAGGTCAGCGCTCAACCACTGAGCCACACTGTCCAGTAGAAAACATTGGTTTTCAAGTGAGAACCTCCTAGGAGATTCCCACCCGACACTGCGTCTGCGGGAGCATCTGGTTCTCTGGCTGGTCCACGCGGACCAGGCGACTCCCCCTTCAGGTTCCCCCTTCGGGTTCCTCACTTACTGGGCCAACAGTTGCCCATTAGAGCTGATGTTGACCAGCACTTTCCAGGGCCATCAAAGGGGCAATGCTTCTCCACTGGCAGCCTAGTCCCCTCCTTCTGTAGCAGCTTGAGGACTGAGGTCTGTCCGCCCTGGCAGAGTGTGATCCCGGCCACCAGGAGGCAGAAGAGGGCGGAGTGCAGTTGGGGAGACAGAAAGCCCGCCGTGGGCTCCTCAGATTGCACACGTGTGTTCTCTGAGAAGGACGCTTACAGCTCCTCAATGGAACTGTTGTGGAATCATCTGTAACTGCCACGTGCCCTGCAGACACCCTCCCTGCTATCCTCTTCGCGGGTCCCCTCCCGCTAAGGCTCCTCTCGCTGCGCGTGCCGACCTCAGCACTCTGTTCAGGCTTCCATGTCTCTGGATCTACTTTTGTTCATCGCTTTATTTGGTCCACATATGAGCGAAATCATGTGATACTTGTCTTTCTCCAATTGGCGTATTTTGCTTAGAATAATGCTCTCCCGATCCACCCATGCTGTTGCGAAGGGTAAGAGTTCCTTCTTTTCTATGGCTGATAGCATTCCACGGTGTGGACGTACCACAGCTTTTTAATCCATTCATCTGCTGATGGGGGCTGGGGCTGTTTCCAGATCTCAGCTATTGCAAATTGTGCTGCTATGAACATAGGGGTGCATATATACTTTCTGATTGGTGCTTCGGGTTTCTTAGGATATATTCCTAGAAGTGGGATCACTGGGTCAAAGGGAGATCCGTTTAATTCTTTGAGGATTTCATGTGGTTTTAAAAGCTATACAGTGGCCATTTCCCAGGCCTGTGGCTGCAGAGCAGTAGTCACATCAGGCGAATTGTCACGACGTATTTGACAGCCTCGCAGGACAGGTCCTAGAATGCAAACTTGCTTATCTTCCCAGGACACGTCCTTAGAAGCAATGCTGCCAGAGCAGAGGAGACCAACCTTTTCATATTTGTAGTCGGCTTCGCCAAGTTGTCTCCTAACATGTTTTTGAAACTGGCCTCAGCCCATGATACCACTAACTACAAACTTAGGAGGTCGGCCCGTGGCCCGTGACCTTCAAGACGGAGCAGCTGTGGAGCCTCGCCCACCCAGGCTCACCTCAACCAGAACCTCAGCACCTGGAGATGGAGGCCCACCCAGCTGATGGGCCGATTGGTGATTCTGCAAACAGGCCTCGAGTCAGCAGGCGGTTTTACCTCTCGTCCTTAAGGACCAGCGCTGAGCCAGGTGTGCAGAGCGTGTCCCTCAGCTCCAGCCGGTGCCAGGCTGGGCCCCGCCGCCAGGAAGCAGCAGGGCCCTCTCCGGGGTTGAGGGGTGAACTGTGCGCCAGGAGCAGCCCCCCAATCTCAGCCCTCACTCCGGCCAGGGACTCCACCCCCTCCACCTGTAAGTTTGTTTTCTTTGTGGTTGAAACTTGCATAGGGATTTGCTCAGGTACAGTTTCCAGGGTTTGTTTATTTGTCTTTGTGCCGTTTTATTTATTTAAGATTTCCATCTCCTCCGGTGGAGGTTCCTCTTTTGTTTATTCAGGTGTTTAGTGTTGTTTTGCTAACACCCACCCAAGGATATTTTCCCATTGATTTTAGAGGGAGCGGAAAAGAGAGGGAACGACGACAGAGAGATATTGATGTGAGAGAAACTCATCGATTGGTTGCTTCTTGCATGCGCCCTGACCAGGGCCCGGGCCAGAGAGGAACCTGCAACTGAGGTATATGTTCTTGACCGAACTCGAACCCGGGACCCTTAAGTCCATAGGCTGCTGCTCTGTCCACTGGGCAAAACTGGCTAGGGCTTGTCTGTGGGTGTGTTTAAGGTTGTACGTGTAAGTGAAATTGTACAGTGTTTGTCTTTCTCTGGCTTATGTCACGTGGTGTGATACCCTCTAGGTGCATCCCGTCACAGGCAAGCTCTCATTCCTTCTCTTGCTGAGTAAGAGTCCGCGGTGTGTGGAGAGACGGCTGAAGGGCACAGGAGGGGAAGTGGCAGGGGCTGGTCTGCAAAAACCATGGCCTTTTTCAAAGAGCAACTCTCACCTGGAGCTGCCCTGCCCCTGGGCCAGGTGTAGGGAGCTTTTCCCGTCCTAACTGTCCACACTGAGGATGTGCCGTGAGTTTGTAACCTGTCAATCAAGGGGCCTGGGCTGCCTGTCACTCCTTGAGCCAATTCAGCAGAGTCAGGGGTGGAATCCCACATGAGCGTTTGTTCCATCCTGCTGGCAGCGGGAGAGCCGCAGTCACCCACAAACATCAGCCGACTGCTTGTCTCGGGTGGAAGGACAAGGACTACAGGGGGAAGTAGGCGCAGGGTGTGCCTAACGGGCAGTTCACACGGACTGGGGCTGGGGGTCTTCAAAGGGCTAATGATATGCAAAGGCGGGGGTCTTCGGAGGGCTGGCCGCTCTGGTTTCCGCAACAAAGTGGTGGATCTTCCCATGATGACTGGCAGCTCCCAGTGGGGAGGACGGGCCGCTTCCAGGTGAGCTCCCAGGTCCCGCAGGCAGCTCCCAGGCAGGTTAGAAAGCGCCAGTGACTGACATGATACTCTCCGTCCAGAAGACAAAACAGGCTGGATGCTCAACTTGTTAATCAGAACAACACCATCACGTTACTTCTCAGATGCCAGCTGGTTCCCAGCTCCTGCCCCATCAAGTCGTCCCACAAACCCAAGGCTTCACCTCCCTTTGGCCTGGAAACGCTGCAGAATGATTTTGAGCTGCAGGAGGCCTCGGGCCAAAGGGAGGGAAACGCAAAGGCGTCCAGCTCGTTCCTCCCAGGCAGCCTCTCTCTAGCCTCACTCAGGCCTCAGTTTCCCTCCCGGCATCTCCACGGACTCACTCACAGAAAGAGAGAGAAACTCAAAATTAAAGAGAACACTGGCTGCGCCGCCAGGAAGTGGCAGGCCCCCTGAACGCCATGTGTCCCGCCTCCCCCACCACATTCTCTCCTGGGAATTGCTTCCCCCCTGGGCCTCGGGCATCACAAACACTCAGGGGAGGAAGGGAAGACAGAAATGGCGCACGTCGGCGACGAAACGAGCTAAAATGTGAAGATTTAGAAACTCACCCTCACCAGCATCGTGGCTTTTGGTACTAAAGGTTCATGGGAAATCGATTCCAGGATCAATCAAGGGGGACTCTCAGAAGAGGCGTGGCTGCTCGGCTGGAAAACGAAGGAAACCACATACTCTCGGGTCCAAAGCTCCCTCATCGGCTCAGCCGATGGATTCATAAAGGTGACGCCATCACCATGTGCAAAGCTCCTTATTTCAAATAATTAGAAAAAAGAAGCCCTGGGCACAGATGGGGGCCGCTTTCCGAGGAGGAGGGTCGTGCGGAGGGAGCAAGCGGCCCCCGTTCGCACCACGAAACACCCTCCGGCCCCCGGAGCCAGAACAACTTGAACTTCCGGGACCAGAGCTCACTACCCACCACTGACACCCACGTGAGTGCCCACCCGAGCGCGTGGCCGTGCCAGCCACTGGGATCTCATTCAGCCTCAGCAACAACCTTGAGGTCGGGGTACAGTCACCCCATTTACCAAGAGTCAACAGCCTGGGAGAGTGAGCCCCATAGTCCATGTCTAGTTTTCACAGTACCACGTCTCTCTGACGCGCTGACCTGGAGGGGGGCTTACAGACCCTCGGGGAGCCCCGCCCGGGGTCAGCCCAGTCCTGGGGTGAACAGCTCGCTTAGGAACATGAGCCTCTCTGTGCTGACTAAGCAATCCGGAGCCCACACTTCCCGGTTGCCTCTGTGGCTCCCACCCTCAGGGTCCCATCCTCCTGTCCTGCTCACCTGGGGCCAGGTACCCCAGAGGCCACCGGCCGGCCAGCTGATCCCAACTCCGGTCACCCTGCCTCACCCACTCCTTCTGCAGAGACCCCTCCCTGCCCTCCGACTCACAACCTAACCGATGCTTCCCTACGGGCCCCGCCCCCATGGGGACCTGTGCGATAACGAGCTGTCTTTTCTCTTTATTAATCCTCCTGAGGATATTCTTCCATCGATTTTTAGGGAGAGGAGAAGGAAGGGATGGAGAGAGACAGAGAGAAGCACTGATGTGAGAGAGACACATCGATCGGTGGCCTCCCGCATGCCCCCTGACCAGGGCCAGGAGCCTGCAGCCAAGGTCCATGCCCTTGACCGGAATCGAGCCCAGGACCCTTCCGTCTGCAGGCCTGCCACTCTACCCACTGAGCCAACCGGCCAGGGCACCAGCTGACTTGTCAAAGGCAATCGCCTCCTGAGTGGCTGTCTCACTGAGTCGTTGGAGGACTGACATTGTAACACCGGCCAGGGTCACTCCTGCATTGACCTGAGTCCAGAAAACAGCAGCTCACGAGGGAACCCTCCCATCCTACTTATTATGGGATTGATGAGCTCGGAGGCTAAGGAAGGCCAAGGGCAGGAAGAAGGACGGCTCAGCCAGCCCGCTAACCTCTGACACCAGACGCAGCCCTCCATTTCCTGCTCAGTGTGGATGGCTCTGTGGGGGCAGGAGGCAGAGTGTCTGCATGTGGGAGGACCTTGATTTGCACATCCACACAAAGGGGGCTAGGCCCAGCTGGTGGTGCTTAGTGGTTGAGCATTGACCTTTGAACCAGGAGGTCATGGTTCGATTCCCGATCAAAGGCACATGCCCAGGTTGCGGGCTCAATCCCCAGTGTGGGGCGTGCAGGAGGCAGATAATCAATGATTCTCTCCCATTATTGGTGTTTCTCTCTCTCCCTCTCCCTTCCTCTCTCTCTAAAAATCAATAAGGACATTTTTTAAAAGGGGGGTGGGTAGGAAAGGCTGTGAACTCCAGGCTGAGACAGCCCCAGGCCCCCCTGGTAGGAGCAGTCTTTCGTCCTCAGGACCTATTCCTCCATGCTCGCTGGGAGCTGTTACATTAGGGGTAAAGTGAGCTACTGGAGACAGCTGACCAGATTAGCATACTTACAGCTGGAATTAAGCCAAAGACTTCAGTTGAAAATAGTAATTAATCACCAAAATAGCCGTATTCCGCCTGTTTCTCTCCCCCGCTGCACACACACTGTTCTGGGGACACACACGGATTGTGTGTGTCTTGGAGGCACTGACACCCCAACACCACGTCAGTGTGAGAGGCACACCGAGTAGCTGCCTCCTGCATGTGCCCGGACCAGAGCCCTGACCAGGGCCAGATGCTGAGCCTGCAACCCAGGTCCATGCCCTTGACCAGAACGAAACCGGGACCCTTCACTCTTCGGCCGACGCTCTAGCCTGTGGCCAGGGCCAAGGGCTGCTTGTCACAGGGCTCAGTCCCCACAGGAGAGCCGACTCTCAACAGCCTGAGCCACGGCTGACAGCGCCTGGCTGTGGTCCCCGTTGGCAGGAGCTTCCATGACTTGAGTCTCGTGATAGATAAAGCATCTCTGGGAATTGCAGGGACAGTTGCTGCCATGGAGCACGCCTAAGTGAAATGTTGCATCTGCAGGCCTTTCAGAAGAACACAGAGCACCTGCTGCAGGCCAGGAGAGCTGGTGGGCACGTGCACCCTCCACGTGGGTGGGGTGGTATTCTGTAAATTCTGGAGTGCCGCCCGCCAGCACGGCTCCGTGGTTGAGCATGGACCTTTGGACCAGGGTTCAATTCCGGGTCAGGGCACATGTCTGGGTTGTGGGCTCGATCCCCAGGACGGGGTGTGCAGGAGGCAGCCGATCCATGGCTCTCTCTCATCATAGATGTTCTTCTCCCTCTTTCCCTCTCCCTTCCTCTCTGAAATTAATAAAAATGTATTTTAGAAAAAAGAAAAAATGTTTAAGATAAAACTGTGCACAAACCATACTCCTAACCTCAGGCCTTGCCTTTGGCCACAACGATGTGTCGTGCGTAGTTCTCTGGGAGGAGGCACGCCTCCTTCACCTGGTGGTGAGCTGCGTGGAGAGCGAGGATGTTGCCATAAAGAGCGGCAGTTCTGGCCCGGCTCCAGGACGTACTCAGTGTGCGTGTCACAGCGAAACTTCATGTTCAGTAGGCAGATGGGTCGAAAACTTAACCGTAAAAACGCGGTTTTCCATGAGTGTGATCTGAGAGGTGATATCTCTAAAGCACTTGGCTGGAGCGGGTGTGTTTCCTTTAAATGCACAGAAGAAAACCTGGGGCAGCTTGGCAAGGCCTCCCGCCCTGCCCGGCGGAGCCAGTGAGTCAGCCGTGACTCAGGCTCTGACTCATGCCTGCGCACCTGCCTGGAAAGGCTGAGCGGGGACATCGGAGCTCGCAGAGGCCTGGCCTCGGCACGCCAGGGCACCCGGGGGGAAGCAGTGTAACCCGTGCACGCACAGCTGACCTGAAAACGCGGGCGGAAGAGCTGCTGCCACTCACACCAAGTATGTAGTCGCTGCAATTTCCACTTTTACTACTGAGTTCAAGCCACAAGCGTTTAACATCTGCTAGGTGTCGGCAGGGTGGCCGTCAGCTTTACCGCTGGTAAACGTTAGAATCGGTCTAGGAGGCAATGAAACCTTCCTTCCAGCAAGTCTATACCATTTGTCAGTTAAAAGACATTTTATTTATTTTTTATTAAACTTGCTGGGGCGACACTGGTCAGCAGGATCACGCAGGTTTCCAGTGAGCATTTCTATGGCACGTGATCTGAATGCTGCCTGTGTGCCCACCGCCCGAGTGAAAGCACCTTCCGTCACCACATCCTCGCCCCCGGGCCCGCACTGCCCTCACCCTCTCCGTGTGGCAGCCACCACGCCTGAGTCTAGGAGTTTCCGTTTTTATCCCGCATGAGTGAAATCACACGGTGCTCAGCTTTTCCTGACGGACTCATCTCGCTTGGCCTTATGTTCTCAAGGTCCATCCATGTGGCTGCAGATGGCGCTACTTCATCCTTCCTCGAGGCTGAGTGGTAGTTGGTTGTGCGCGTGGACCACGTCTTTGTCGAGTCCTCTGTCGCGGACACGTTGGTTGTCTCCGTGTTGTCTCTGTGCCGTGGCCACCGTGAATCATGCTGCAGTGACGTCTTTATCATTTGGACACAGAGTACATCTGTGGAGGTGCATGCAGGCCTTTTCAGAAGACAAACAGAGCAGATGGCCAGCTAAGGTGCCTCTTCCTTGACTTCTTACGATCACGTGTCATGGCCCTCAAGTCCTATGTAAAATACCCGTCGGCCACTGTCCCTTCTCCAGGTCTGGCCCTGTAATTCAACATGAACAATCTAGAGGTTACGCCAGGGGTTCGGTGAATGTGGTTGAATGAGACCCCAATGAACGGGGGCCGGGGGGTGGGGAGGAATATATTTGGAATTTCTTTCCTACAAATGCTATGACGTGGTCCCCATTCATTAAACAAAAAGTTCCTGAGTTCCTTCGTTATCCTGAGTGTGTGCAAAGGGAAATAAAACAGACCTATGGCCGCCGTCCTCACGAACCCCGGGGGAGGGGAGGCCAAAACATAAAGCAAGTAACGATGCGCTGCAAAACCTCGGAAGGCTGCGTGTGCACCAGGTCGCAGAGGAAGCTCGCCGCTGCCGGTGTGACGGGCTCCTCCAGAGACGAGCACGCCTCGCACCCCTGCTCTAGCTGCCGCAGCTCTTCCATGCCTCCGACTTAGTGGTGATGATGTGCACTGGATGTGCCCGCGCTTGGAGGGCAGCAACCTGTTGAGCACGCATGGCCTGCTTCTCCCTGGCATCACTGCTGAGTGATTGACGGGCTGGTCAGACCCACGGGCCACACGCAGAGCGGAGCTGCAGCCAGACGCTCTGGCCGGACAGGCTGTGCCCCGGGGAAGCATGGAGAAGACTCCCAGGTCGCATCAGCCCTCTTAAAAAAATAAAAAATAAAAAATACGTGTTTCTATTGATTTCAGAGAAGAAGGGAGGGAGAGAGAGAGAAACATCACTGATGAGAGAATCATGGATCGGCTGCCTCCTGCACGCCCCCTACTGGGGCTCGAGCCTGCAACCCCGGGCCTGTGCCCTGAGCTGGAATTGAACCGTGACCTCCTGGTTCATAGGTCAATGCTCAACCACAGAGTCACGCTGGCCGGGCCACATCAGCCTCTTAATTCCATGTAACATACGGGTGAACCACCTTGTGCACACGGCTCCTGAGCAAAACTGGGAAAGAGAAAGCAGAGCTTTGCTGCAATAGTGGCGGGAGCCTGGATTCATTTCCCGGTTCCTTGTCTCCTCAATACTGCCTCGCCCCCCCAACCCCGCCTCCCTCCCCCGCACCTCCCTTCCCCCTCCCCTGCATCTGTATCCTGCCACCAGCTTAGGAGGCGGGTCCTGGTCCTGAGAACTCTCCTGCTGCTCAGAAATGCCAGGTTTCTTTGTGATAAGTGGTTAATGAGACAGCGTGCATTCTAGAAGAATCAAACTGTCACATCACTTGATGCTTTTACTATGCGTCTCACTGCACGGGTTAAGCTCATCTCTGAGGTTAAAATACTGCTGCAAACTGAGGACATGGTCAAAGGCCTTTTCATGTGAAATGGACATGAGATGGAACTGAAGGAAAGGTTTCCAGGATGCATTTCCTAAGACGAAATGTTCCATTTTAAAAATCCTGCTAATGCTAGGTATTGAAGTGTTTCTAATTATTCCATGGAGGGTCAGGTTCAAAGATGTGTGTTAATGTCAGGTTAGCCAAGAACAGCTGCAGTCCTTTAATATCTACACACAGTAGAGGTGCGTGAACACGTGTGTTGCTAAATGCCCACTGTGTTGGGGTGTTGGAGAGGCGTGACTCTAATTATCATAAAGGATGAGGCCCCTTTTTGGTATAAAATGACCCCGTAGACGCCCACCTGCAGTGCTTGTGCTCTTATCTGGTTGGAAATACACAGAAAGGTACAGAGGGCCGCCCTCCACCTGCCAGGGTTGCCTCCTGCCTTCCCTGCCTCAGAGGGAAGTGCAAAGTTCCCCTCTGGTAAATATGTAAGTGCCATGGCCACCGGCAGTGCCATTGCGGATGCTTATTCATAAAACAATCTCCGTGAACACGCACGTGATGCCCGTTGGACAGCAGAGGTCCGGGCGTTCACATGGCATCACCAGTGACCAGCCAGGGGCTTCAGCTCCACCTTCAATGAACCATGACAGCGGACAAAGCCCTCCCATCCGCTGCAGCTGCAGCGTTCGTTTTGGAAAACATTTCCAACTCCCAGCATCGCAAGGCAGGAAGTAAATGAAGGCGGAGGACAGCCCGCAGGAGGCGTTCTGTTGTCTCCATGATGGGTCCTTAGATACAACAGGGAAAACGCATCGATGCGTCTTCCTCAAGAAGGACCCCTTTATTCTGTGCCACAGCTGTCATTTGTTTACAGTACGATGATGGAGAAGTCAGTTACGGAGACAAAACCAACTGAGTCACCAAAGGAGACCACCCTGAAGCTTTAGTCTTTGTGCGAGAGCCCATTGGTGTGGTCAGCAGATGCTTTACAAATAGTTTGGGGATCTCACTGGGTTTGGGTAGAAGGGGTGCAGGGCCCAAGCTTCCTGGGAGCCACTAACATGCAGCCAAGCCTGGAAGCTCCGCCTCCTCAGCTCTGTGGGAGGGGAGGGCAGTTCCCTCTACCCTTGGGGGGGGCACCTGTGCTCACCTTAGAGTCAGGCCAGGGTGGGCGGGACCAGGACAACTGGGCCAGGGGGTCCTGGGCATGTCGGCAGGCGCTCAGGGTCTTGCATGTACTCACTGGGGAGCAGGGAGCGGGGAGCGTGTCTGAGCCTCCAGAGGATGATTCTGGAACCCGGGACCGGGTTTCTTGGGCCTCAGAATCCTTGTTGAAAGGTGACCTTGGCGGGTAAGGCATGCGGCAGCAAAACACCAGCTTAGACGCAGATGAAGAACAATGAATTTATTTAAGGGAGGGAGTGGGGAGGGAATATCCAAGGGACATGGAGTTGAGGCTGGCAGGCCCGGGAGCTGGAAAGTCGTGCTCACATGCAGTCACTGGGGGAAACGCACCTCCATGGGCCTGGGGCTGAGCTGGGCGTGGGATGCAGAGGGAAGGCAGGTGTGCGCTCGCATGCCTTCAGGACAGTTTCCATCCTTGTGTGGCCGCCTCCTGGTGTCTCGAGAGCTGCTCCTGGTCCTTGTCCTCCTGCGGCGGGAAGCTTACCAGTACACATGGCCGTGGAGGGTTGCATTGCCCTGCCCAACAGTTGTGTGTGTGTGTGTGTATGCATGCACACGTGTGTGCACATGTGTATGTGCACATGTGTGTGTGCACGCGCGCAATGATCCTTCCTGGATCCCGAGCCTCACCTTTGGAAGGTGGAGCCTAGCGTCCAGTGCACAGGCTGGTGGCTCTGCTGCTCTTAGAGCCGCCAAGACCTCCTTCTCAGGGAGACAAGGCCCACCCTACACTGCGGGAGCTTGCCCTCAGGCCCAGGGGGCGTCCTCCTGGGGGGCGAACTGGGTTCCCCAGGATTCTCTGGAGCCAATTGGGGGCATAGAAACTTGTGTCCTCCTTCAGAGACACGGGGGACAGAGAGACCTAGGATAGGGTGTTCGCCGACTTCCACACGCGTCTCCCCAAAGCTGAGCTCACGGATCCTCCCTCCTCTGGGTGGAGAGTAACCACTTGTCGTCGTTGATAATGGTCTAATAACCACGGACACTTACAGACACCAGTTCTGGGTGAGGCATCTCCTATACACCGGCTCCTTCATTCTGATGGCACCTCAGAGCGAGGCTGTAGCATTCTCTGTTTTGTAGAAGAGGAGACTGAGGTTCTGAGTGGCCTGGTGATAAAGTCCTCAAGCTAACAGGTAGCAACTGCTCTTCCTTTTGGGATTTCCCCTTTTGTCCTTGGTTGACCCCGGTTTTCATTAGTTTTAAAAGACCTACTTGAAGCCTGACCGAGTGGCTCAGTGGCTGAGCGTCGACCTATGAGCTGGGAGGTCACAGTTGGATTCCTGGTCAGGGCACAGGCCCGGGTTGTGGCCTCCATCCCCAGCAGGGGGCAGGCAGGAGGCAGCCGACCAATGATTCCCTCTCATCATTCATGTTTCTATCTCTCTCCCCCTCTCCCTTCCTCTCTGAAGTCAATAAAATACATATTAAGGTGACCAGATTTAAAGCGGTACACCATTGACCGGGGAGGGTTATTTTTTTTTCTTTTTTTTTTTTTTTTTTTATTATTACTTAAAATATTACAAAGAGTAATCGGGACTTTTTTAAAACGCTGCAGGACGCGGGACAAATTGTTAAAAATCAGGACTGTCCCGCCAAAAGCGGGACGTCTGGTCACCTTAATATATATGTAAAAAAAATAATAAGATGCCTATTTGAGAGTCATTTTAAAAAGGAGCCGCGCGAATTTACACGTATGTTTACGCAGCTGTGAATGGCCTGACCAGGCTCTGCCTGGGCCCTGGGACGAAGGCTCCGCTGAAGTTGCATCTCCTGTCATTCCTCCCGTCTACACCGCCTGGTGGATGGGGGGTCAGGCTGGCCCTGAGTGGAGGGAGCTCCCGGGGGCACCGTGGTGGGGATAAGGACCATCCTGCCCCCGGGAACCGGTGACTGTGGGAGAACAGCCCCACCCCTTAGACACACACCGCAGCCTGCCCTCCGAGCACACGGCCGCCTTCCACACCTGCTCCAGCGCAGGCCCTTTGTTTCCTGCCGACGCCCCGCATCATCCTGCATGTTTGCCTGGCTCTCCGAGTCCCTTTGACATAATGGATGGGTTCATAATGGAGCCGGTCTCTTTGTCCATCCTCTCTGGCTGCCTGCCACGGCATGACTTGGAGCTCAGGTGCGTCGAGAGCTGAGGATTATGGGTCTGAGGCTCTGCTGTTGCCATGGTGACCTTCTTAGTACTTTTTAGACAAGAAGCCTCACGTTGTCACTTTGCAGATACCCCACGGAATACGCAGGTGTCGGGGCCCCTGGTCATCACGGCAGCCCCAGGAGGTCTGCAGGGGCTTTACCGTCATTTGTGTTTGCTGATGATGAAACGGAAGCTGGAAGAGGTTAAGCAACTTGATCCAGGCTAACAGGACTGTCCAGAGTTGAGTGCAGGACTGAGGTTTCTCATGCAATGACCTCTGTGAAAGGTGAAAGTCGGTGGTGCAGGGGCAGGTAAACGGCCATCTCAGACGGTGATGAAAGAAAACTGGGTTTATTTAAGGAAAAGGGGGTCAGGGGCAGGATACCCAGAGGGAAGGGCTTCACAGGACCGAGCCAGAGGGTATGGGGCTCATGAGGGCAGCGAAGCTATGCTTGGGACTGCCAAGCAAGGAAGGCCTAGGAGAACCAACAGGACACCCCAGGCTGGCAGCTCGGCTCACGGGGACACCAGAGAATAGGGGGCTGTGGGGATGGGGTCAGGGGTGAGCCCGGGACAAGCTGCCACTACCCATTGCTCCCCTGGTTGCAAGTCTCAGGGGTCCCTTAGAGGTTGGGGGATGCGTGCCTGTGGGGAAGGCCCGGGCGTGATCCCTGGAGAGAGCTCGCACGCTGGGTCCTTCGTCCAAGCATCCTTCTCTCCCTCTTGCAGGTGGGACGGTTAGAGCAGGTCGCAGGGCAGGGTCTCAGCAGAACACCCATCAGCTTCCAGGGGTGTCCTCAGGGTCACGGTCTCCACCAATGGGTCGCTGCCAGGGCCGGGTCATTGTTCAATGCAGCTGGTCCTGAGGCAGCCAAGCGTCACTTGTCTGGTTTTGCTGCTTTTCTGGGCCTGGAGCTGAAATACAACTGAGGCCTCAATGTTGTCTTTAGGGAGGAAAGGCAGGGGGTCTAAACTGCACGACCGGTGACATGCAGGGGAGGAAGGTTACCCTGGGCGAGGTTCTTGTTCCCCATTTTGCCCCTTGCTAGGCACCGGGGCCTTTCTGCCCGTCTCTGTCCCATCGTCGCTGCTCTGCTCATGTCTACACTTTCATTGCATCCAGTTTGGGGTTCTGCCGCTCTGGAACTCGTCTAAACAGGGAGGGAACTTGGAGGTGTAGCCGTTGCCTTCTTCACACAGTGTTCTTAACTCACAGTGACCCCGTGAGAGCAGGGTCAGTGTCCTGAATGGGGCAATGGCCCTGGCCCTCTGGCTGAGAAGTCCCTCCTCCAGCCACACTGGCAAGGCCATCGTTTGCTGGTTCTCTCTGGCCCGCTCTCATCTGGGCTCGCCTAGCAGAGTCCTCGCCGGCCTGGCGCCCGGGGCCACCAGCCTGGGTTCAGCTGGGAACTGCTGACCTCAGGCCCGAGATCGGCTCCGTCGGCCAAGGACCTTGAGAAAGACCATTAGGAATCAATGATTTCACCGAGTCCTCGGTTCCCGACAGTCAGCCTCCTCTTCGGGAATTATCTTCAGTTTGATTCCCAATGTTTTACCTATTTTCCATGACCATGGGTCTTCTTTTGAAGATAAATAGGAATGTGATCAAAACCAGTGATCAGCTCCCTTCGATGACTCAGACTGGTTAATACTATTCTGGGGCCAAAAAGCAAGGACTGGCACTCTGGCCGGTGTGGCTCACTGGGTGGAGTGTTGCCTGCGGACCGAAGGATCCCAGGTTCGATTCTGGTCAAGGGCACATGCCTGGGTTGCAGGCTCGATCCCCAGTAGGGAGTGTGCAGGAGGCAGCTGATCAGTGATTCTCTCTCATCACTGATGTTTCTATCTCCCTCTCCCTTCCTCTCTGAAATCAATAAAAATATGTTTTTTTTAAAAATCAAGGACTGGCTGTAAATTAGTAATAGGTGTCCTGGGTGGCCCATACGCTAATGCCGAAAGGTGTAAAAAGATCAACACGTTCACAGGAAGCCAGGGACTACCAGTTCATAAGTGTTACGTTTGTTGTGGTCATTTAGAGTCACTCCAGGAATGACGCCGATTCGGAAACATTGAGGCAAGGCCACAGGCCCTCATACCCACTGGAGGCAGGGCCTGTGCCTGGCTCCGTGTCTCCTCGGCAGTAACTGGGGGCCTCGTGCTGCTTGCCCGACGTTGCCGGCACTTTGTATCCTGTTGTCTGACGGTGGAAACGCCCCGTAAGCATCCTGTGAAAGGCAGGTCCAGACACTCAGCTCGGCACGTCCACGCGTTCGCGCAGGCAACACCTCTGTGTGTTTTCTGCGCCGACAGCAACATTCTCTTCAGCTGGTTTCCCAAGTGACTGGGGAGTGGAGTGCTGCTGAGTTCTGGTTAGAACACGGGCATTGCCAACTTACATGTTTGTTGTTGTTTTAAAAATTGATTTCAGAAAGGAAGGGAGAAGGGGAGAGAGAGAGAGAGAGAGAAAGAGAGGGAGAGAGAGAGAAGCATCAATGATGAGAGAAAATCACTGATTGGCTGCCTCCTGCACACCCCCTACTGGGGATCAAGCCTGCAACCCCGGCGGGCGAGTGCCCTTGACCAGAATCGGATCTGGGACCCTTCAGTCCGCAAGCTAACACTCTATCCACCGAGCCAAACTGGGTAGCGCAGCATCGCTAACTGAAACCCGGATCAAAGCACAGGGTTTTATGAACAGAGCATTGTTTTGTCTGTGATACACCACTCCTTGCAAAGATAGACGAG